>JAUOZQ010001398.1:0-13477 GCA_030710315.1 Anomotaenia brevis | reverse complement strand
GTCACCTGTGGTGACAGCAAAAGAATATGCCACAGAAATAATTATTATGAAAATTGTAATTTACAGATATTCTCACATCGCACACCCAGTGCTAAAAAATTAGAAAAAAAGACTTATATTATTTCCACTTTTCAAAAATATAATATTACCAAAGGAAAAATCTCCCGTCTGGTGGGGCACTAAAACCATGGTAAAGATGTCGAAAGAAAATGATATTCTACAAAATATTTGCAAAAAAGTTGCACCGTGTTTTACTTACCAGTTAAAGGTATTTGAAGTTATTAAAGGTACAATACTGCTACACATCGCCTGCTTTATTTCCCAGATTCGATTTTAAATGAACAGCAACTCGTATCCGTTTGGCTTACCTTTGCATCTTCTGGTCTTTTAACTAATAAAAGTCCCAATTTTTCTTGCAAGAGAGCAACCAATCAGATAAGTTGATAAACCGATAAATAAAATTTTAAGTTTCATTCACCAAAAGCAGAAAAGCAGCTGCTTTTATTGTGTTTTTGACATTATAAACAGGGAAATTCAAAGATTTTTTTACATATTTACTAGGCAAGCAATTATTCAACACAAGGTTTTTTTGCCAGATTGTTTTAATTAATTAAAAACAATATTCCTTAACTGGAGGGGTGGAATCGTTGAAACTTAACGTAGAGCAAAAATCACTTCAATTTTTACAATGTAAAACGTGGATAAGAGCCTTTAAAGTAACCAGATTGACATTTTTGTAGCCGCACGGATGGAACCTAAAATCTGGCCTGTGGTGCTCTAAATTTTAATTTCTGTATTAACAACAGAGGACGTTCTCCTTTCCCAGTTCGATGCCAGAGAATTTTTGCTATTTCGGAAATATAAAACCCTTCCTTTTTGTATCATATAATAGTTGATGGGTAGGTTGCAATGTTTATGTTTTTCTCGTTTTATAATAGAAAAGATTAGTTTTGCTTTACCCGTTTACTTTACATGGGGCCGCATTTAAGACCAGAAACGCAAAGTTAAAGATGTTTAGAGTTTGAGTGTCGATCTCCCAAATGCAAAAGATTGTCTAACATTGTACTCCATTTTCTAAGACACATGTATTACGTGCAATAATAGAGAAACAAAAGCATAAACATAAAACCGACTGAGGTACAATAAAATATCATATTTTGCAAAATTAACGTAATGGTTACCTACTTAAAGCACTTTAAAATACTCCAAAATCACAATATTTTGATTAAACGAAAACCAAATTTAAAAGGATGCATATCTACCTGTGACGGTTTATAGATTCGAGCCTTAAAGAAATGATTTTAGATACGCAAGGTTACCTTAAGTTTACCGATTTCATTAAGTGAATTTATTTTTAGTTGTGAAATGAATTAGGACTATTATTCCCTTTTTTGAGATGCAAACATTAATTCAGCAACTTCATCAACTCAATTTCAGGGTTTAAATTGCCCCCATTCGCCAGTATGCTGGAACGGGACTACCAACAGCAGAAAAAAAATCCTAAATGATTTATGAGGACAGTTTAAACTGACTCTAAAGTCAATCTGTGCTCAAGTGACGTACCTGAAATTACTAAAGCACTGCTTTCCAAGCCGTAACTGCTAATGGCTTCTGTGCCAAACTCAAAATACTAATTTTTAAAGTGAAGTTCGTTTTTTTGAGTAATTAGAGTTCCAAAGCATACCATTCTTAACCATGGCAATTTCAAAACCTTCTTCATCTCATTGGAAATTCAAAAGAGAATGAAAACAAAATTGCTCATTTATCTTAACCATCATAAAAATTCCATTCAGGCTGGGAGGCATTTTAATTGAAACGAATTTTAAATCAATATATGTATGTAAATTGTAACATTCGCTAGTTTTTTTTCTATATTTTGTTAATTTTTCAGGATTTGAAGTACATATTTCTATGGCCATCACGAATTGGTTTTTTTTGTGTAAAAGTGTTACTGTAAATCAATTTTCTGCATCACATCATCACTAAATAGGCACGATAATTCCTGTTCGTCCTTAACTCGAAACCTTTTTTCTACTAGATACCTCGTTAGTTTCATTTTCGCACCTTAATGTGAAATGAAAATCCTTGAAATTTTTTGTTTTTTGACTGTAAATAATAGCTTTGGTTATGGCAATTTTCACTCATTTCAACCAATCAATTTCCCGATTTTATCAAGCACTCTCTCCTTATTGGTGATTTTCCTTTCAGATGGCATATAAAGGAAGACATACAACTAAGTTTAGTTATAATTAAAAGGCCTGATGACTTATGTCTTGTTATTTACTTCGGTTGTCATCAACGAAGTTCAAAGGTTAATAATTTTACTTCAAATCTTTAATTTAATTTGATTTAACTTATTATAAATTTGATGATAACTAATAACAGTAACATGTAGCTCGATTTTTACTAGGGGTTGTTTTTCCTTTTGTGATGTTTTACTAAATTTCACGATGCAGTTTTAGCTCTTCTTACCATCCTTCTTTTTGGTATTACCGATTAGTTTATCCCAAAATAAACATTAAGTGATATTTATATATAATGGTCTTAGCCCTAAATAACTTTGTAGTGGATATGCGTTGCGCTGATGTGGATACTGATTTCAAGGTCAAGGATACGAACGCACCAATCACAGATCGCTTAGTCATAATTTGTGCCCCGTCACGGTATTGGTGTACACAACATCGTACGACAGCGTGCAGACAACACATCATTCATCCTCCCATCCTTCGTTTTCTCTTACCTGGGGAAGCCTTTGGAAGTTCTTTAAAATGATAATAACTTTGACTATACTTGTCTTATGACATTTCTTGAAATATTTATAGGTGCCACCAAATCTACGACCGTAATTTTCATGGATTTTTTCTGCTCTGGAAAATTCTCGACTTAAAACCTTGTATTTCATAAAAAATTTCGTTGTTAGTACAATTTTACTATATTTAATAATGTACTTTTTGGAATTCAGACTAAATTATCCACAAATGTTTAAAATAGGTACTATGAAACTGTGGAATTTCCCTAAGAATTTCAACATTATTTTGTAATTCATGCCCAAAAGTCTAGCCATGAATCGAATTTCAACAGTACAGTAACAGAATTATTAAATAAATCTTTAGGTTTTAACTACTTTGTTATATTTTAATTTCGGTCTCTTTTTAATGAGACAATAAAATGAAAATTAAATCAAGGTTTTATTTTACATGTCTCCCATTGCAGAGTTGTTTTAAATGTGAGTATTAGGCTTCGCAGAAGCTTCGGTATTCATGCGCATTTCCAAATAGAAATTCTATTGAATTTCATTTATTACTAGATTCTTAAATATAATTATTTTTATCTACCTCAACCTGGATGGGTACTCTTAATATCTGCCCGAATCATTTTAATGATTAATAAGCCAACAACTGTGAGAGTCATTCTTCTTTAAATGTTTAAAATAAAAGAAAAAATTAAAACGAGAAGATTTTGATAAAAAAGTAATTTTCTTTGCGAAATAACCTCAATTTCCACCATTTTATTGGTTCCGCCATCCTCGATTGGGTCGTAACACAGACGTTACTCTTCGTGAGTCAGATAGTCTGGGAGTTGGACATTTATCTTTGGATGTATTCAAAAATCCACTTTGGATTTGTGCTGGCAGTACCAAAAGTACTGGAAAACCTCGAATGATTGCTGATTATTAATTTATATAATATGATTTGGTAAAGATAGAGCCAAATAAGTCCTATTGTTTTTAAACCGTTTCTGGGATATGCTCAATATATATGTTTTGTTTGAGTTGTCAGTATTGTTGCTGCTTACGACCACGAACGTTAATCTACTTAAACAATCTGTTAATGTCACAGAACCTCTCATTTATACAATAGTGAATGAGTTATAATTGTGTTGCGTTATTCGCGGCTATGCCTACGAAATCCTATCTGAGTGCTATAAAGTACGAGGAGCTATGCCACCTAATCAGTAAGATTAGTAAAGTTTGCGTTAGATAGCGGTCACAAAAGACAGCCAGCCTTGTTATAAATAGCAACTGCTCATTTCGAGAACAGTGTAAATATGGTGAAAACTCCATTTAGTAAAATGGAATCGAAATATTTTCATGGCATTTAACCATTATGAAAGGACAGATCTATCCGGTCACTTGTCAGAAACTTTTGTTGTTTTCATTACCAGAGAAGGCCACTAGGAAATTTTTCACTTTTGGCTCCTCTAACTTGCATTTTGAACTTTAGTTGCCATCTTGGTTGTGTACTTTGACAACTATTAGAAACAATGCAAAGCCCCATTTCAATCGGATTAATGTTTTTTTATTGTGACGGCACCATCGGAAACAACCGTTTGCCTTCTTGCTAGTCTTTTCAAATATCTATTCAAAATATCTTTATTTAATTTCGACTGCACAAATTAATGGGTAAATTTAGAAAATTATCTTTCGATTAATTTGCATAGTATTTATGAAAATTTCGCTTTATTTCCAGCAAAAATCCAGCAAAAAATCCAGTTAATGTATTATCAGCCGAATGTACAAACCAACCGGGTAATTGATTAGAAATCACTGCGTTGAATTAAAATGTGAAACAAATATGCTAAATGAAGGTGGTTTCTTCAACTGAATGAATGTGAAGTACCGGTCTGAATTTAGTTTAAATGGAACATTAAATAAATGTTTATCTGGTTTTTGTCACTTAAAGAAAAGATTAAATTCTATTCAGAACATCACTGGACTTGGTATTCGTTTTTGTTTAATATCTTTTTTACTGTTTTGCGCACTTAGACTGCAGAAAAGAACAGCTTGTGGTGATAGTATGCAATCGCTAAAGGATTACTAAAGCAATAAAACTACCAGATATGCACTAATCAAATTGGAAAAAAGTAATTTATTAAGACGTAAGTCATACATTCTCACCTTGATGAAATAAAAGTATTCAACTACGCTTTCCTAAAAGCAAAAAAATAAACAAACAAACTAACTGCAGATCACATTTAATAGTTGTGTGATGTAATTTCCGATTTATAATAAATTTTTGTCTAGAAGGAGAAACTGATTCGTAAACTCAAAGACAATAACATTACGATTTTTGTTCACTGATCTCACAATAAATTTTGTCTGATTTGAGAATAGTCAATAGCGTCATCTTGAGTACATTTCTCTCCATTCCCTATCTCGCGATGGACACGAGTTTGAGAAAAAGGCTTTTCCCGATTTTCTTACACCACACCAACTGGATTACATGAAATAGAGAGGAAAATATTACAGTTACTTGTAATAATATAGTGATAGTTGTATTCTTACTCAAACGACAAATCTTGATATCCGGTAAATTATGCTACAGGATGGATTTGGGAGCATTCGAATATTCCAACGATCGCCCTATTAAAGTGGCTCCAAGAAATATTCAATCACCACAGTAGACGAACTTATTTGCAGTCGAGCTAGAACACTGTGGTTGAGACACTTTTTACTCGCGGATGGCGAAATATTTGCAGGAAGCCCTTGCTTCCGCCAAAATGGAAAGCGCGAAAGACAATGAAGATGGTGCCTTAAGTGCTATGACTTTGTCGATGTGTTGGAGGTCTCGCAGAACAAGGTTCTAAAGAGTTGTTTTTTTGAAATGACTTCTTTTAATCTCCCAATTTCTCTTTTATTTCAGCCTAAACACTTGGGGCATTACAAAGTAGCAAAATTCGGAAATGAATGCAGACGTTAGAAGCATATAATTCCAAGTTCATAGAAACAAAGTGGAGTAAAATTGTTCTCATATTCAGAAAACAGGTTTGCAGCTTTTAGAAAAAGATTCTCCTGGGTTAGCAGGTCGGTTTTTAATCCAATAGAACACAAATGGCACAAAAATGGCAGGTTTCACAATTAGTGATTTAGAGTAGATAGTACTTAAACAGTGCGCTCAACGATGGGAGGAACTATCCAAGACCTTCAATTCCATCAAGGAAAAACTTAGTTATAAACATCGCTTCAAAGCAAATATAGCATTAAGGCGGATTCTGCAGTGACTCCTGATTACGTTCTATGCATGTAATATTTTTTAAGAGAATAATCTTAAAAAGCCTAAATAAAGTCTTTAATTGACAGAACATGAGATTATTATTTGGAAAAATCATCGTTAACTGATCCTTTACAGGTAAAGCGAAAATTAGGCTAATGAGGATGAAATAGCGGAGGATAAAACACGTTCAAGGGTAGGGTATTATTACCCACTGAAATTTTCATGTAAGAAGTTACCTAATTCGGTATTTAAAAGTGGGTTTACTTTACATAATCTTTATTCTTTGGTATTGTCAAATATTATCGTGTTTTGAGAGATCTCGTATATCATCAAATCCCAAATTGGAAGTTAAATGCATATAAAATACCATTTTCAGTGCAATAAATGCTCAACTAATAAATTTGCGTTTCGATTTTTTCATCAATTGTGGGAAACCTGAATCTTAAAATTGGATTAATTATATTCTGACTTGAGTAATGAAAACCGTTGATATTGCTCGTGCGAAACCTGCAAGTTGCAGTCTTGTTCTACTTCTGAAAGGTTATTTAATTGCTTACTTTAATACATAGGTCAATGAAAATGGGATAACTGAAAGAAACCAATCTGGAAATATAAACTTTGCTTGGATCAGTTAACTGAGTTCGTTTTTATGTCTCCGGAGCAAAAGTAGTACTATGCTTAGTGAATGTGCAATAGAAATGAAATGTGTTATGTTGCGGTTTTGGTTAGAATGCCGTTCAAATCTAAATGGATAGAGAAGATGTCATAAATTTGTATTAAAAGATAAATGTGCATTAAATTATGGCTTCAGGGTGCTGCCTATTGATTATTTGTACCCAGTGGGAATGGTAGGGATAAATTTAAAGGCAATCAAAGAAGTGGAACACAAATTCCTTGAGGTAAGTTTGAACTTGTTGTGCAACTTCTGTTCCCATGGAAGGGATACAAGACTTCATTTATTGCTAACTCCAATGCAGAAATAAGTGGCTATTAAGGAGTTCACCGAAGACAGAATCTGTTTACGTTCTTCTTAGTGGCAAACGTTGGGTTTTTGTTTATTTACATAGGAGTTTTATGATATTCTAGAACAAATAATGAAACTGATTCCTAAATCATATTCAGATTGTATTAAACCGCTATTTTTTCCATTTAAATAATAGAAGACACATTTTAGTTGCATACTATGAATTTAACTGATAAATAGTTTGTAGTGTGAAGAGTACAGGGAGTAAATAGCTCAGAGGGTGCACTATTTATTGATTAAGTCGTGCAAACCTTGGGCGATTTTGAGAGTTTTACTCGGTAACTTTCATGTAAACACGAGAACTAATCTGTTTTGATTTTGCAAAATTCACAAATGGTGGGTATTATCAATTCTCCCTGAAAGGATTTTGGGTGAAAACGCACGTTTTAGCCAGGAATGACTTATATGTGGCCGGAAAACTGATCTTTGGGGCATTCAAAACAGCTGGACCTATAATAATCACGTGATTTACGTAAATTTTTTTAAAGATTCTAATGAAATTTGAATGGAATTATTTACACTAGCGGTAAATACACGATGAAGAGATCTTTTAAACTATCTTCTTAAGTAATTTTGCACAATTACAAACTAATCTGCATTAAATGATGAGCGATAAATTAAATTTACGTAGTCATAAATTTGATTCAGCAATCTTCGAGATTTATTTAAGTAGTCGTCTCTTTTCTTGCATTTAAATGAATTTTTAGCAAGTTTTGTTATAAAGTTGAATGGTATATTCGACTGTGCAACCAATGCTTCATTTTTTAATTGAAAATATGCACCGGCTATATTAGGGCTTATTTCATGAATTTTCTTCTTGTGAAAAGGTTTTTATTCAACCGTTCAAATGGTGAGATTTGCTTCAGAAGACTTTCACTCGGTAGAGATTTCATGAAAGCTGAATTCATTACTAAACTTTCTGTATGCAGGTGAATTACCTGCAAAGTGTGTTTTTTAGGGAAACCCTTTTGCATCTTTTAAGAATCCCATTATTTTACTCCTTACTTGTTACATAGCACACTCGTCCTTTTGAAGAGGAGTAAACATGAAAAGATCACATGTTTCCTCAATATATTTTGGGGCCGAAATATGCAACTCACAATTCCATAAACAAATTTATAAATGTTTTTTTGGAAATATACAAACTTCTTATTGGGAATCATTCCTGCATTGAAAGCAACAGCAGCAACGCTGTGCACTACGCAAATTCTCGCAAATTTTCTATATAAGCTGTCGTGTGCTCAGCTACTTCATTCTCAACGTACGGAACATGTGTTCTACTACTCTACTGCCTATCACATTTTTGGGCTTAGTAGTTGGGATATCGGGTACGACAATTTGCTTAGTACATCTTCACTATTTCACTTTCGTTGTAGTTGATCATACACCATCAATCCAAAAAGCCAATGATCTCGCTAACACTAAAATCGCAGAGGCATTCAGAAGAATTTCTTACGAAACTGGATATTTTCTTGCACACTACCCAGAAAATGATGAATTCCACTCAACCTGTCAGAAGTCATCGAATTCCGATACAACTTACGTTTGCGAAACATCTATTAGTGGAATTGAATTCCACGAGTATAGAATAAGAGTGAGTTGCTTGACTTTCGAATGATTTCCTCCCATATTTCAGGTCATTAAATGAGCATGATTTTTCACCTTTAATATTTGGGTCAATCTTTGTTCAGTATGAACAAAGAGATCCGTTTGGAGGACCTGCGCTTTAATGCCCTATATACTGTGAAAGAAGACGGCAACCTACACTTGAAAGAAACGAGCTCCTATTCTGTTGGAGTGTGTGCTATCCCTTCTGGGTGCTTTTTGCGGAATTGCAACATTTTATTTGATTTACTGCCACAACATGTTGTAGATGTCTAATTTAATCTCCTAAATACAATTCGACTGGTTTGGTTTTCTCCAGTGGCTTTTGATCACTTTTGCACACATGTTTCTTACTAATTATATTTGCTTCTTAGACGACTGTTTGAGGTGCTTAACTTCGTCAAAGCAATTAGCTGATTAATAGCTCTTTTGACTTTTTTATTTTTTTTGGTTTTACATTCTAAATAAAAGATTTAACATCTGATACTTCATTTATGTTTTTATTTATCTTTCTACAGACTCTACTAGATATTCCCCTTTATCTTCCAGTATTTTATTGATTGGATTGCAGCATTTCCAATGCTATTGTTAATTTTCTTCCCTAGCTTAAATATTCACGTAGAGCTAACAAATGCCTTGTAAGTTTTACTGATCTGCATAAGTGTTATGAATTTAAGTTTTATTGGCCGCTTTAATTTCGAATGTAAAATATTTTGCTCATAATTTCTATTAATTTTTTCCAACTTTTGAGTAGTTTTGTCCTCAATAGGAGCAGCAGTATTTATCGGTCCGTCCAAAGGGTTAACGCCTGCAATCAAGGAAGTCTTTGTTTGACCCTCGAAACTGTCCGGCCCAGTGGTTCATCAATGATTTTCATGAACCCAGGTCTTAACGAACAGGAACTTCCTAACATCCATGAACTTTCTAAAACATCTGTGATGTAAGATTATCGGGATCTTTGTTTAAATATGTTTCGTTTACTGAATTCAATGCGATTAAGTGATCGTGAATCTGGATACCAAGTTTAATGTCACTGTGATTACATCTGATGAACCAGAGAAACATTTGCACACTGACATTTTTTTCGATTTTCCATGTTAATTTTTAAAAGACATTAAGGCGATGTTGATTGCTGTGCTGTGATATCGATGACAAAACCTACATCATAATAGTGTGTAAAACCCTATTTCAATGAGCCTCTCTGCAACGATTTAAGGGATTAAAATATATACTTTCGCTAACTAATTGTCGCACATTAATATATATATTGATTATATGTTAATTTAATTTACCCAAAAGTAAAGTAATATCCCGAAAAACAGTATCATTTAAATTTCACGAAATTCTAGATTCCGTTTGAAAGCGCTTCCTGAGTTTTGCTTTTTAGAGTTAAATTCAGAGATCACCGAATCAATTTTTGCTATTTATAGTCGCTTAATCGGTGAAAATTAAAGCTCACTTTGCAGTTATTTACATCATTAAACTAACATAATGAGTGACAAAGAGCGAAAAATAATGACTAAAATGGAATGCATTAAGTTATCATACAGGTGGAGATAGGACCCAAAAATTATTAAATGGAAAATGTCTATATTTAGGTTTAATAATTGTCAACGCATTACATATTGAATGAGATAATTTCGAGTTAATTAATTGTTAAAAGCATGCATTTTTATTTACCAAATTCAATTTTGCTTAAATATTAATATTCCAGGAGACTATGTCTACGGATTTCCCATTCAACTCCAATTTGACACATTTTTATCTCAATAACAATTAATATACTTGTTGCAAAGCTAACAATAATTCTAAATTGTTCTTGTGGGCCTATTTAACTTTTGACAGGCTACCTCGGTTAGCCCTGTTATCTTGCATTTTCAAGCTTAGGCAAGTCCCGCTGTTTCTCGTAACTGTTTCACCATTTCAATTTGATTACCACCACGTTATGTGACATGCATAACTTCAGATGACCCTGTGACTTCTCTGCGTTTTCTTCCCGAGTGTGTATGAATCATGGCTATTTTGCTAAAAATGGAAAAGTTAAACGGCTGTCTGTCTATATGATGTTGCAAAGGGGAGTCACTTCAATTCCGTGGCCTCCAAATATCGGTCGCCTTTACCCACATTGTTGTTGAAATACTACATATAACTCAGAGAACGGGGAAGGAGTAATCAGTTTCTACCCAGTGGTCACTAAATGAATGTGATTTTTAGATAAAGGAACACGGTGCCAACTTTTAAATGATATTGAAGAACCAATATATGCGGCTAGAAGTGTTCAAGAATGGCGGCACGAGGAACAAATATTCTAATGAAGTTGAGCATCCCGTCTGGCGATCAACACTATCCCAAAACCTAACATTCTTTGGCTTAAAAACTCTACCAAAATATGCTTCTTTTACAATTTTTCAGGTTATACACACAGTTTTCATGCATCATAATAACAAACTTAAGTAGATGTTAAATTACCGTTCTTTGCCATTTTCACAACTGACAATTACTTTAACTTAAAACAACTACTAAACTAAGCCATTACTTCTCAATAAGCAGAATTACCTACGAAATTCAACATTCGCGAACACGGTAATGTTTCATAGAAATTGATTGAAACTACTTCCGACTTCTTACAGTGGCATATTTAAGGGCAAACCTTTAATCTTTAAGACGTGGTCACGTTTTGCCTTCGATCCAATGGGTATAGTTGATATGTACTCTTGTATTTGTTACTGGATACATAGAACCTGCACGTGCTTATATTTGGATTTCTCCATAGGCAGATGGCTATGAATAGCATAGAGGTAATTCACCAGTAGCAAGAAGACTTGGGGCATATTAAACTAGTAATGGATAGGTAAGCTGCAAATCCACAGTCCACATGCAAAGCTCGAGAGTCCTACATTTAGTAACTCAAATCAAAAGCTTATGTTTTCGTGGTTGATAGTGATAAATTTATAAACAAAATTTTAAAATTGGCATTATTTAAAAAAATAAATTCTAAATACGGGGTATATATTACGCACTTGATTTTGTATGGCGTAAGCTATTGCTAAAGTAATCACAGGTAAGTACATTCCTAATGTCTGTCTAAATACGTAACCATAACGAAAATATAACCCATTCAACGTCCTTCTTAGAAACAGTTAAACTTTTGCCAACGTGACGAGTTGTAGCCTAATAATCGCTCCAAATTAGGTCTTTCTCTTATCTAAATCATTTATATTTGTAATTCTATAATGTAGTCGAAATTTTAAGACTCACTTTACTAATATCCTGCTACAATCAGAAAAGTATGACATTAAAGGCATTTTAATCTGATTTATATTTTACTTAAATTATCAGCTGAGATTATTTATATAATTCTTACATAGAATTTTGCTGACTAAACATGTTATAGTGCAATTTTAGGCCTGAATATATATTTAATTATATTCCACAGATTAAGTATGGTCAAGCTAAGGCATGCTTTTTAGGAAAATGTTTGTAATTCTAGTCAATTTATAGAAAATTTTCTTAGTGCGTTGGATTATTGCGAAGTTATTTAGCTATTCTTTTAAATAATTAGACAAATAATCCATTATACGTGCTTACTCTTTTTTATTCTGCACATCAGTGAAGATGGAAATATCTGACTTCTTCTGATACGAAATATTTGAATGTGTCCTTAATTATTTTAAACTAACTACTTTATCACCTCAGTGAAAGCGTTCTCCCAAAAATTTACTAAAATATTTAATCGATGTTAAAAAATCTAGTTCCTCCAAACACCTGTTTCGCATTTGTATTCGAAATTTCGCAGCTTATAGGAAAGATGTTCTAAAAATGCAACTTTGCCTTACAAATTTGAGGAAATGCAAATGTGCTCAGTCGTTTGGCAAGAGGTGCTCCCATGCGTTTACTGTGGATTTTCATGGCATTCGCTTCAATCTTGTGCCTTGGAAATGGTAATGGCTTTTTGCAAAATCGTTTCATTCCTAATTTACAAGTTTATTTCTTATAATGATGCAGTGTTTGTTTTTCATAAAATGCAAGAAGGGATGTCATATTTGCATATGTTTATGCTCAATCTTGCATGCAATCAATATTACGTTTGCAAAGACCTGTTTTTACTTGAATTCTTCTTTCTTTCAGTAGTACGCAATTCGGAGATAATAACTAGAATTGTTTAGAAAAAAATTGATTAAGAAACCATTTATTCCTTTAAAATTAAAATAATGTGTAAGAACAGGTTGGCTGATGAGAGGAGCATACCAAGTCTAGCATACTGTCTTCTTTGGACGTTTCGCTTATTATTATATGGCGGGTCTTTGCAAATTAAAGTGCTTGTGTCATACGACAAATTCTTCTCCAATTTGACCTATGTAATCATTTCTTGATGGCATGAGATTCCACCAAATCAGAAACATTTTCTTTGTGGAAGTTCAAACGACATTTTTCACCATTATCAGATGTTTAATGCACATATGATTTAATTTTGCAGTCAAGAGCTTGACGCATTTAAAGTTGCTGCATATACTTGGCCTAGTTTCCCTGATGAACCAGAATAGCAATCGCATCTAGAGTAGGAAATCTAAGGCAGATGTATAAGTGCACTCCAAAGGTGTCCACTTTTACTTGGAACCGACTGCTGATGCCCCGTATACTCTTGTTTAGGGGTGGTAGGCGGTCAATGCGTGTACACCTGGTTTCCCCAGCGGTCGTGTAGGTTCCATTCGCAATGCACTCAGTAAACAAGACGACTGAGTTGTTCCAACTTCTAACATTTTATTAAACAAAAAACGCTGAATCGGGTTGGTCGCTTTTGCGACCTGCGGGACCAAAACGTCGGTGGTAGCAACACCAACCATTCTTTGGACCT
>JAUOZQ010001397.1:0-13496 GCA_030710315.1 Anomotaenia brevis | reverse complement strand
GTAAATAGATGCGGGCCTTTTATCATCTGACCAATAGCACTGATCACCATCTAACTGTGATTCATCAAAATAGCCTGGCGTAAAAGTGATTAATTACCAATACCTCTACTGGAATTTGACTATTTTCTGAATCATGTGTGGATTCTTCTTTAATTCTAATAGTGAAACTAGTGCAGCTAAGATCACTACTGTGCCAACAGTGAAATATGTGCGAAATATGTTGAACTATATATTTCCTCGAATAGTAAATTCGTGGTCTTATTAAATTCACGTACGAACTGCATGCAAATTAAACCGGCTGAATAAATGAAGCAAACTATTCTTTAACTATGCATTCCTGATGAACAATATCAATAAGGGGATGAATCGAAACCACTCAAAGATTTTCACTTTGCAAGAAATGGAGCCGAAAAAACAATGAACACATCTACTCGAGAAGTGCTTGCGAAAACCACTGCCATTGACAGGACCCTTGACGGGCAACAAGTTGCCCACTTAAATGTCGTTTTATTACGTAACTTAGAAAGTGCACGAAAATAGGTGGTTCTACCGGTGTAAAGTGCCAATGACGCTTATTGGCGCTTATGCGAAATAAGTAATGGGATATTGAGCTACGCTTTTAATGTTGAAAACATTGTGTCACTCCACTAGTTCTGTCCGAATTTCAAACCTCGTTATTATAAACGTGATTCTAAGAATGTTTCACGAGGTTTGCTGGAGCCAAACAGTATTCGAATACTTAATGCCTTCAAACAAATAGTTTCAGTTACACAAAAAATTTACTGCATATAATGTCTTGTAAATACAAGAAAGGAAGGAAGGAAGCATAGAAACAATTTTGGCCTCACCAAATATAAACATCGAGCCGGACACGGTGAATCTGAGTTTGATGATAAGCAGCTTCTTGAAGAAGCTAAACGTGTTATGTAATTTGGTGAAATGGCATTTAAGTGTGGTTGAAACCATATAACTGTCCATCTCTGTCATCATCAGAACCTTAAAGAAGTTCTTCAAAGTGATAATAGGTGCCTGCCCATGGATTTCTTGAAAATACTAATCTCGAATCTCAAGTTGACATCTGCAAACTTGACATTGCATTCTCGCCAACTTGTTTCACCTGTTTTGGTGGATAGACCGGTGAATGATGATTAGCGAGAAATGGATCCTTTGTGAAAATGTTAAGCGCCGTACACAGTAACACATTCGCAATGGAAAAGACCCCAAGTCGCAGGCAAGAGGGGAACTTTATGGGAAAATATTCCTTTTCTCTCCATCTGGTGAGATCGCAAAGGCACAATCCACTTCAAATTGTTGCCATCTAATGCACCAACCATTATTGCCCAAATCTACCGTCGCCATCCAACCGTTGAGGAGGAAGGAAAGACCGGCTCTTGCTAAACGAAAAAGAATGATGTTTCATCAAGACAATGCGCCTCACACAGCACCCCACAGAGCAAAAAGCACGTCACTCAAGATTGCCGAAGAACTTGATTGGGGAAAATCCCTCCTCATCCACCTTGCACCTCACTCACAAAATCCCTTCAAAGAAACAGCTCTAAAAGAGCTTGTAATTGACATCTGTGTGTTCTTCGAATCAAAGCTAAAGAACAATATTGACGGTGTCACTATGAGTGTTAAAAGATGAAAGCTGATCATAGATAATCTGAAAAGGTACAAGAAGGATTAAATCTTTAATTATATTTAATAATTGCTTGTTTCTGGTGTTTACTCATGCATAATTCGAAGAGCAATTATAGGAACACCTGATTCATTCCTGGTATTCACAGTTAGAGTAGGAAGTTCTCCCATGAAATCATGCGTTTTGTTTTATTAAAATTCTAGTAAAATATATCAATTTCTACCTCCCATATCCGATTTCTAACCATGATGCTGTTATTTTGCATTTTTTAGATTTCAGTTGTCAAATTAATTTTAACATTGTGGTCCCTTATTTCTAACTTAAGCCGGATTGCTATGATTCTCAAAAAGACCCTCAAGGGCAGGACGTCGTGTAAGAGCTAGATAGACAGGGGAACCCCGCTGCCCACACTCAACCGGGTCTATGGTCTCACGCAGGAGATCTTCGCCAAGGCCAAGGTCATATTTTAAGCGCTACATGAAGGAATTCAGAATAAAATGGGTAAAAATGGAAGGAGGATTAACAAATATCGATTTAGTAGACGATGGCCACAGGGCACGCACTTCAATGCGAGTTTAATTTCTTAATGACAAGTTTTTGTGATGTATTCTAGAATGCTTGGACTAAAGGCTCCAAAATCATCGTATTTATTAGATCGGTCCTGAAACCTCACTCAAACACACACATTAGGGGAATGTCTTAAGACGCAGCTACCTCATTGACAGTTGCTTTTAAGTATCTAAAAAAACAATTTTATTGGCAACCTGCCTGTTTTCGTCCTTTAATTGAGATTCCTTGTGTTGCAGCCGAGTTAGGCTGTCCAATTCAAAGCCGAATTCTCATCCCCCTTCTCAGATTTAGGAGAGGGCTAGGGTGGCAGGGAGAAGGTGAAGAGTGAGTCGGGCGGTAGTGGTGGGGAGTGTGAGTGAGGTACCATGGGTGGTGCAGCTTGGCCGAGCAGAGTGATACAGGAAAGGTGGGAGGGATGTAAAGGCGGATCAAATTTGTTCCTGAATTTGAACCTAGAGCAATGCCTTTTCAAAGCCTTCCGCTTGTCCAATGAAGTAGCCGTTGACTTGCAAAAATGCAACTTTTACTGCTAGGTGATACCGAATGAATCGGTCCTTGAGATGTATACTTTGTTTGATCTGGCGATTAGATATCAAACGCCTATAGTCAAACTGTCAACTATCGAAATGGTTTTCCTTAACTAAAACGTACAGTTTTCATTTCTTTGCTGGATTCTTCGAGGTATCATTCTAGCAGGGTACCTAGCTTACCGCCTCAATGCTAGCAATGTCTTTCTATTAATCCACAATTTTTTAAAACCATATCCATGCACAAACCACAGGATGTTGTAAGTCTGGTCACTCATCATAGCCTTTACCAAACCAGCACACAAATCTAACATGCTCGACGAAAATGGATCTAATCGCTATAACTAAAAATCTAACAGCATTTTAATGAAGCATCCTTGTTAACATTGTGAGTAGGTGATTAACACAAGCTGAGGCACTCCTTCAGCCTTATATCGTATTCAAATGGGATCACAGGAAGCAATCGTTTGTGACTCTCTGATGCCACTTAATGCTTCATTTAATGACTACGATAATCTGGTTACGACTCAAAACAAGAGACAATTCCATGATGGTAACAATTTAAATTTGTTCTTACTACGTGTGTTCTTCACTAATAGAAAATTTGTGGAATTTTAAAGAAAAGGGGCCTTATATGCCTCCTTAAATGAATAAATAATCAGAGGAATTGACGAACGGAATAACTTGAAATTTCATCTCCATGTAAAGATTTAATTTTACCTCTTTGGTTAGGACTAGTTTACGGGTTATTAGAGGCACGAATAATGTTGCATGGGCATGAATTGCAAGGACTCAAGGAAAACCTGTGACTCGGTCTCATGCCCACTTCAATGCACCGATCATAACGACAGAATAGGCAGAATCGACGGTCGTTTTCGATTAGTAATTCATGTTCTTAGAACTGCTTGTCGAAAGAAGTGTCAAAATAGATTTAACTTAGTAATGTTTAAACGTTTTTTTAGATAAGTCTTAAATGTCTCATATTTTTCTTCAATCCCTGATTCTTTCATTCAGGTGATGACAGCGGAAATGGATGAGGACTGGAACCCCCACTTCATTTCAGCACCGAAAAGAGAAGGTTTAATCAAGATGACTTGCACCAACCTCGATCTGATTAAGGATAGAAATATGGTATCTGTATCTCACTACTCCAATCTTAAACACAGCATTAAAAACAGCACATCTGTCGAGGGTTGCGCAAAAGAATTGCGATGTAATCTGCTACTTAACTTAGATTACTTCATGTCCGACATTGTTCCACCTTACTGAGTCCTTATTAAAAGTCATGATATCCTGAGATGCGGAACCCGGATTAATGGCAAACAAACCAAGTAACTGCACATTATTTAGCTCAGGAACGTCTTAAAAATTCCTCAATCATGAACTTATAATGTGTCACGCAAAATTTAGGTGTCTTTCGGCAATCTAATTTATCATTTTCAATAGCACCTTACTGATGCAGGTGAAAAATGTTACAAAATGTCAGAAACTTGCATTAGGGTTAACCATGCCTTAGCTGCATTCCGCACTCATTTTTGTGTAGACCTCAGGCCTTTTTAAGTAGAATCTACTTCATTGCAAGACATGCAGTCTTCTTGTGCCTGTCGGTTTCCGTAAGTTGCATAACCGACGTCATTTCTTAGTTGATAGAATGCATTGAGGCTAGTGAGAGAGCTTAGTCCGACACTACTTTCAGGTCAAGCGGCGAACAGGGTGCCTCCTTCTTCCCAAAGCAAATTATGAATCCATTTTGGTCACAACTTAGGTAAGAATTAAGAGGTTTTAGGTTGGCCAATGAGAGTATGTTCGAGTCGCAAATGCCGCATAGATATCGCTCATCAATAATGGATGGCTTTGCGTCCACCCTGTGTTATGAGTGGTGCGTTACACAGTGTTATGCCATGACTGCACAGTAATTTTTAATTTTTCGCATATTCTTCATTTCATTAACATAGGAAATCTTAAGCATACGTTGCATTTTTAAATCTGTTTTAAATTATAAATGCACAATAAAGATTAAACATAATATATGTAGAAGAAAATTTTCCCAGTTCTTCCAATGAAACATTTACTAGTCTGGCATCTACCATATTTCATTACAGTAGAGAGTAGCACAGAAGCTTAACCATTAAGGAAAAATCTTTCACTTATAGAGTAAGACCTGAGATTAGACTGTTTGGCTGACATTAACTCATTTGAAAACTCTATCAATCATCATTTAACAGACAATGTATTTGTTTAACTTTGACCTTGCTGGTGCGAGGGTGGATCAAAGAGGTAATGGCAGAATATAACGAAAGAGAACCCGTCAATTTTTAAAAGTTAGAGCATGACAGATTACTTAACTGAGTGTAACCGTGCTTTTAGTTACTTGCAACCAGTTTTATGCAAGTCCACTTATTGCTGAGCATATCAAATTAATCAATTTCTTCGTGAACGCAAAATAATTATTTTCAGATTTCTAATAGTAGAGCAGAAATTAATACAGAATCGCCTTGTTAAATAGGCAATTGATGCCTATTAAATATGGCTCTCTCGGCTAGAAGCCCGTTCCTGTCTGAAACCCCTAAAAAAACAACATCTTTCGTCCGCAAATATCGTAATTCTTGTTGGTAAGTGAATAAAAAATGGACAATTGTAATTGGGGATTTGTAAGCAGTTCATGCGACTCGTGTTCTAAGGCGACAACAGTCTTCAGGTGGATTTGGCGACTAAAAGAAAGAAGAGGTAACTCACAAGACAAAACTGGTTTTGCGAAAATACTAGGACCTTAAAAACTGAGGGAAATTTATTATAAAAGATTACGAAAGAAACCTAATTATGCGAAATATTCACGATAACATGTTCATGTACCATGCAAAATGAGAATCCTCATTAATAAATCGACTGTGGCAATTCCGCTTGAGATAACTTTACTAAGGCTTAACCTTGCACTTAAGTGCCTGCTGAAATAAATTTTGTGCAGTACTCAGAGCCCTTATAGAAGAATCTACACAAGTAAAAGAAACCCAGTCTGCGTTTGCCTGTTCGCTTTCCACAAGTTGCAAAGTCATTGCCGTTTGTCAAATGATAGAATGCGTGCGGCAATCAGCTCATTCAGCCTGATTTTCACTCCTTTTTGATTGTCAGGTCAGAAGTAGCAGTCAAGTTGAGAAATGTTGCAGCACTCTCGATCAGCATTCTCGGATGGATGTGCTGGTGTTGTGGCTGTATTGTGATCGGTGTGCCTGTATGTGACGGTAGGACACGTATCAGATAGGCATCATTTATCGTAAAGCAAAATGCCACTCCGTTTGATGAGTCTAATAAAATGTGTGAGCCATAAATTTATGTATTCAATTGTAAGAGTGGACAAGATAGTATTAGAAGAACAAAGGCCTATTCAATTATTTTTATAATCCATTGAAATTCATTTAACCAGTCTTGCATCCCCGATTTCAAATATTAATTCAACTTAAGTGCCAAAGCAGTTGAGTCTTGGAGAACACCCTTTTTACTAAACAAACTAGACTGGGGATTTTACAGCCCAAATGAAATTAATTCGTTTGAAAACTATAATTTACCATTTAATAAATATTTTATTTATTGTTAGTAACCTTCTGCAATCATTTTCACGCCAGCCCGTTCTTACCATTAAATACTCTGTTTATGCGATTACTGTTCTAATCGAAAACAGTTTTCGAGTGGATACAAAGAAGGGAAAACGTAGGAGATGCTTCACATGTCGATCCTAGCTAGGGGAGACGACCAAGAGCCTAAAAACTTTAAAAAAATTTTAAAATTCTACAAGCGAAATCCAGTTTGGCTACACATCTGCAAAATTTTATCAAACAGAATTTAAAGAGGCATAGCTACTTGCAATCACTTTTGACCTAAAAACTAAATAGGAAGTCTCTTCCCCGTCCCGGCGAAATAATTACTTTGAGATAAAGTCGGAGTTTTTACTGGGATGGAATTTAGCGTCCTTCCAAAAAGGTCTAGAAGCATACCAATAACATTTCATTCAGTTTTATCGTGGTTTTATATTGTTAGAAATTATATTAAAGTGCAATTGCATGCCATTAAACTGAATATGATGATTTCGTTAAATTGTGTACTGCTTTTCGGGAATTTAGGATACGTTATGTTCGAGGGCTTTTCAGTTGAAATTTGACCGCATAACGAGTTTTCAAAGGTCACTACCGACTAAATGTTGGCTTTTGATACCCCCCTTCATTTTCAGGTGACCTCCGTTCTATTATTTCGCAGTGAGAAGATTCTTGAATTGAGTTCAGCTTATAGAAATAGAACTGAGATGTTTGCACTTAGTCCTCAATTTTCTCTATCTCGTTCTTAATGAACCAATAATTTAGCTACGACCACTAATGATGGGATCAATAAATCTCCCATGAATTTTATCAATAGTGGTAGTAGTTTGACTTTGATTTTTCAAGGTATTTGATACTGTTATTTTTTTAAATTTAATAGCGACAACAATTAGTAGATTAGTGCTTAAATATGCAGTGGGCCAATTGTTAACCCAGGGTGAAAGAACGAGTTCAAGCATGATTATACATTAGTTTTCCCTAAGCTCAATCATGTTTATCAATTATCTAGAGCCCATACCAACGAACTTACTATTAATTTTGCATGAAACAACCGAGATAGGGTCGACTACCAAATTGTTGGCAAACTAGAGTTGAAAAATTAGGAAATTGGGGATCTAGAAGAGTTTAACACAACTCGAATCCCAGATGAATTGTAGTCAGAAAGTTGTTTGAACGAATCTGAGAAGGAAGGGACGACGACTTCGAATTGGACCACCCTAGCTCGGCTGCTAGACACGGAATGCCAAATAAAAGAGGTAAACATCAAGGCTGCCCATAAAACCTTATTTAAAATACTTGAATTCAACTGTCAATGAGGTAGCTATGTCTGAAGACATCTCCCCATTTAATTGCATGAATTGTCTTCTTCGTCTACTAATTCACTATTTACCACCTCCCCCATCCGCTTTTGTCCTGTTTAATCTGATTCCCCCACCCCAGCCTTCAACACACAAAAATTGACCTTATTCTTCAGAATGTGAAAGCCATTTGTGACACCTCAATATGTGTTTATTAAATGTAAGCATCGTCTGTTAATGAAAATAAGATTTTTCACAGTGCCACCTTTCACAATGCCCAACTTTTGATAAAGAAACCTTTCAGGCTAGAGTGACCAAAAGTGATATAGATACAAAACGCGCTGAAAAATGACATTTAAGTAGGTACTCAGGAAAATGAAGGGAGTGACCTTTGATTGTGGGTAAGAATCGTGTAGATGATGGTGGTGAAGAAGTTGAGGTAAAGAAGAGAAATGGAGGTTGAATGTACTACTTATAGGGC
This sequence comes from Anomotaenia brevis, assembly GCA_030710315.1. NCBI lineage: Eukaryota > Metazoa > Platyhelminthes > Cestoda > Cyclophyllidea > Dilepididae > Anomotaenia > Anomotaenia brevis. Next base: position 5,394 of record JAUOZQ010001397.1, on the reverse strand, counting down.
AGGTAAAGGATTGCAAAACGTGGGAGGATGTGAGGGGAAGGACGGGAAGAGAAGGAGGGGTGCAATGGGTAAGCGGGGAAGTGGAGAAGTAGGACAGAATGGAAAAGAGGGTGAAAGCGGCGTTGGAAGGCAGTGAGAGGGAGGAGGTGGGGGAGCAAGGAGAGGCGTATTGGCAGATTCCGTGGGTCAGAAGGTTGTGGTTTAGGATCGTAATTCTAGGAATCACTCCTACAGTACGAATCACTAGGACGTCAGTCAAAGTTGATCCTGGCTACCCAGCGTCGATAAGAAGACGTGTCGTCCGTCGGTCAGCGTGAAACGGCTTCGGGCTGTCAGCTTAGCGCGTGCGGTGCGCGTGCTGACTTGGCCGGTTGCTTGGTTGATCGCATGGCTGGGTAGTGACGCCCAAGGCGGTCGTCTCAGTTGATGGGCCAGACGAGTGCTGAGCGGTTGAACGCCCTTTAATACATTACAAAATGAATATATATGTCTTTACGTCCAGCCTCCACACTTCCTGTGCCACTCTGCTTGGCTGTTCGGCCTATCTGCACTACCTATGCTACTCTCTCACACTCCTTACCATCACCACCCGACTCACTCTTCACCGCCCATCCCCACCACTTACCAACCCAGCTCCTCCCTCACTTCCCGCCCTCTGCTATAATACCGAAACAACTTTCGCCTCATTATCCGGCCAACCAAGTAATTAATAATGATGCAAACAGTCCCAAAACCCATTTTCACCCGCCATTGCTATAATCCACGTCACGTCACACCACATCATCGTCGTCGTCGTCGCCCTGTCGCCCATCTTTACGAAGTTCAAATACACCGCCAACATTCATCAAGCTCATCTAGGAGTAACTACCGCATCATTCACGTGGCCAATATTAACAACAACAATAATAATGATATTAATGGCACTGATAATGATGCCGAAGAGAAGGAGGATTACGTGGTGGGAGAGAGGGAAGGATATGCGGAGTGGCCACAAATATCCAGAGAGTTCCAGCAGGTCACAACTCTCAGCTTCGAATAGTTCGCAACTACTGGCAATGAAATAGAGGTGCAACCAATATCACATTCGCACCACAGAGGTTGACCAGCCACTCTCAACCACGAATGCATGCACACACCTTTGCTGACCCCCGTTTCACTCTAGTGACCTCCATTCTCCTCTTATGAAGTGCGTGATTTCATAAACTAAGGCACCATCTGCAAATGAAAATGACATGTTATGCAATTGGACATTACTATTCTCTAGCTTGTATTTTGTAGTCTTCCTTTTTAGATTCTTTGATCAGACAATTTCAGATTGCCACAAAAATTGTAACCTCAAGGTTTCTCATCTTTGCTGTGTTGTCTCATGCATGAAATTGTGAATTATATCACGATTTTAGCATTAGTTCTTTCTTCCAAAGCTCAATCGTATTAGAATTCCTTTCTATTATTCACATTTTACTAGCTGATTTTATTCTTAAATTATCGTTAATTAATTTTTGACAATTCTTCCACGCACACCGCATGGGCCTATGACAACCGAAGTTGCCATTAGTGCAGCAGTGCGACTTTTGAATTGTTGTCAGAAATAGACTGGAAAAGCAGATTGTTTATGATCTGGAGGAGTTCAGCGAAACTCCTATCCCAGAGCGAGTGTAGTCTGCTCCGCTGGAGGATTCAGCGAATCTGAGGAGGATGAGACTACGGCTTTGAATTGGACGGCCTAACTCGGCTGCAACACACGGAACCTCAGTTAAAGGACGAAAACAGGCAGGTTGTCGATAATACTACAACTACCAATGAGGTAGATACGTCATAACACATTTCCACTAATGTTTGAGTGAGGTTTCGGGCCCGATCTAATAAATACGATGATTTTGGGGCATTTAATTCATGCATTCCAAAATACATTGCAAAGTCTTTTCATTAAGGAATTGAACTCGCATTTAGGGGCGTGCTTTGTCGCCTTCGTCTACTAAATCGACATCTATAAACCCCCTTCCACTTCTGTCCTGCTTGTTCTGAGTTCTCCATCCAACACTTAAAATGTGACCTCATTGCTGGAATGGGAAAGCTATTCGTGACATCTAAATGGGTGTTTATTAAATACAAGCATCTTCTATTGATTAAAATGTGATTTGTAATAGGCTAGAACTGTCATCCTTATAGTTTCTTTTACTAACTTTGTCGTTCGGAAAGGGCCTTCGACGTTGCGAAGCAGGCCTTTCGATCTCTGTGACTTCATTCTTACTATTTTCATCCTCCGGGTTCACTAGTTAACTAGACGCAGTAAGGGTGTCGCCCAAACCAGATTGGGGCGCCTTGGATTACTCATGAAAGTATTCGCAAGCACAACTTTTGGGAGAAGCGCTTGTGTAGTTGTTAAATCGGCGTCTGATACCATCTGAATTGTCGGTCGCTATTGCCGAGCCAACGACTTCGCTAGCTTCTTCGGCCAATACGATTTATTAATATATTCAATTTGTATTCAATTAATAGTATCAAGCGTGAGTATGGCGATGATAATTTATTTAATGAGTGATAGGTAATGTGGTATAAACAATAAATACCAATCTGTAATAATTGAGACTATGTATAAACATAGAATAGATACACAGCCTAAGAGATTAATGATAGAATTTTTCGCAAGAAAGAGAATGACTTTGCCATTGGGCCATCGCCCACTATTGCAACTTATAAACAATATTCAAATTACTCTTCTGTGATGTACTCTTTGGCTGAATCAATCATTAACATTACGTTTATGCAAAACAAAAATTATTTCCGTTTGATTGCATATAGATTTGAACATTGTGTTCAGCCTTACTAAGCACTATTATAAGTTGTTGAATTATATAATGTCAAAATAAAATTTAAAACAGAACCTTCATAGTTACCTGATGCATATTAACGGAAAATGTTTAATAAGGAAACCAAATTTGTGTTAATTATGTCATCGGGATTTATTATTTGGGATAAAAGTGTATGGCGGAATTCGTCTTTTCCAATTTATGTAACTTAACAAAATGATGTATATAAAATTTGTTCAAATGTGATTGGAGTTCCCTGAAATATAAAAAGCTCTGCAAAAACGAGGCGGTCACTATGCAACAACACCTGGGAGGTAGCAGACTCGAGACCATTTGTCTGTAATTTAATCAACCCCAAGATTGCTTTTCACTTTCTCATTCATCCTATAGGCTGATTTTGGCAGATTTAAGTGAGGACGTTAAAGAGGACGGCATAAGTAGCAGTTGCAGCAGAAGAAGGCAGTCACGAGAGAAGGTTTACCCTCTTCACGAGTCTCCAGAATGCCTTTTGGTATTATATTGACTGGATTCTGAAATTAGCAAACACAGGCAAGGAGGGCGAGAAGTTCGAGCCGTTCACCTTTTCGTTCTTGGTAAGCACGTATTGGAAGTATCTGACAAGGTTCTGTGTGTTGCAGTTTTTGGTAGGTTTCCACACCTCTTGCCTCGCCATGTGAACTGAAGAGGCGAGTTCATCAGATGGCTGCGGTACAACGCCACCTGCACCGCTTCATTTTGAATGAAGGTCCTACCCACTTACGCCTCATCAGAGGCCATCAGAAGCCATTCTGGGTTTGTCTAGGTGGGAGGCTGGAGCTAGGGAAGGGCCTTCGAGAGGGAGCGGCATGCAAAATCACAGAGGAGGTGGGTTGGACCCCCAACTCTTCTTCGAAACCTCCTTCAAGGCCAGTTACTTTCAGTTACTTTCCATTTACATTCACGAAGGTGTGCAAATGAGGCGGCCTTTTCAACCCACATCCCCATTAAATGTCGCCGTTTGTGATGGCCTTTAGGAATCACATCTTCAAATACCCATATAAATGACCTAATGCACTAAAACCCATTACCCTTCTCCGCCAATAACTTATAAAGGGGTTTCCAATAAGCCACCTTGAGAAGTTGCTTTCTCGCCACAAGTTCTGTGCTATAGGCCAGGCCATAAGGTGAGTGTTCTTCACAATTTTCATCCCAATGCATTTGCTAAGCTAGTACGTTTGCCACACAACGATTGCTCATCCTTCTTATCCTCTTCCTTCTCATCGAACAGGCAGTAGCGGTGTGGAGGCGCACAAGACACACGAGAAAGCACCTGCCGCTGCCGACACGGCTGCCTCCGCCGCCGCAATTGCCAAAGCTGCTGGTGGTAATGGTGGTGTTGTTGCTGAAGGTGGTGGTGGTGGTTCTGGTGGGCATGGAGATGGTGTTGGTGCAAACACTCGTTTCTACAAACTCTCTTGACACCAGATTGACCTCGAGACGAAACAAGTGAAGCATCAGGAGAAGCCCCTGCAGCGGTGGCAATAGGAGAAGCGCCATTGACGGAAAGCCGCCGTGGCAAATGTTAGCGATTCAGTGTAGTACACCCCACCGCCGCCCCTACCGACCTAGCCACCAACGCCGCCCCCGGGCGGCACCAACGCAGATGCAGCTGATGCGCTCAGTACCATGCAACGTGCCTCCTGCTCACCGAACAACCACCACTCACATCTCAGTAGTACAGATAACCCTAGGATTGGAAGAAATGAGCGCTTTTTCGCATCTCAGACATTCAACTCTCTTCCACAGTTCTTCCTGTGATGAAGAAGCCAGTGTATGGAAACATCTCACCGTTAGTTTATCTTATGTGTCTGATTGTTCCCGTCGATTCCGCTTCTGCTTTGAGAGATGCAGTTCACTCCAGTAAATAGGTACGCTCCAGATTTTCAGATCACCATATTTTACCATTTTTCCTTTCTAGAAATACAAATTGTAGCTTTGCGCTTTGGGCCAATGAAGGGAAAGTTCGCGTCAAAATGCGACAAGGCGCCCACTCATCAATGGGAGATCGCTTAGCAGCTATTCTGAACGTGTTATTATTGCTAAATACTCCTCCGTGATGATGCGAAATATAACAACATGTTCAGTCTAACATGCGTTTGGGTTACTTACCTTACAAATCATGTAATAATTATAGAAAATTTAAAGAATTTCATTTACTAATTTGATCTATCAAATATCCTGAGTGAGGATGGAAGTGTTAAATTAATTATTCTACATCTTTTGGAAATAGTTGCATCAAGGTAGTTTGATGGGCTTCTCACCTGCAATACTTTTTAACATTTTAGGCATAGCACTACTTGAACTTCGATTAAAATTGTAGCTCTACGGAAGCTCAGTCTCAGTGAAACGATCTTCTACCAACAGCAGCGTATGTTGCAACTCACTAGCATCTCCTATTAACTCAAACAGAAGGCTTCTTGTAAATTTTCAATTTAGGCTGCGAAGTTGATACTCCAATCCTTTCTTGTATCGGCTTAAACTTAATCTTAATGGCAGTGGCGTTCCTAACTACTAATTCCACCTCCATTATTACTTATTACAATAG
>JAUOZQ010001396.1:0-13508 GCA_030710315.1 Anomotaenia brevis | reverse complement strand
AGGGGTATCATGACTGAGGAATGGGTGGATAAAATTCCTTTGCTACCAAAAACTTGCACTTTGCACGAATCTTACTCTTGTTAAAAAGCGGCTAACATATCTCTGTGTGTGAATTTCTGGACTTGCTTGTGCTGGAATTCGACGGTGGAGCTGTCAGTCGGTGATGCTGTTGCAGGACCTCACGTTCCAGAGTTCAGCGGTGGGCTACGGCCATCAAGGTTGCTCTGGTGGCGGTGGGGGAACAATTCGGATGGCGGCGACGTCTCCCTCGGTCAGACCATGGATCGCTTCGGTGTTACCAACGTGACTGGTGGCAGTGGTGGCGGTGTCGGTGGAACAATGCTGAACCACCACTACCGCTCTCAAATCTGAGGCGCCAGCCTCTACATCATCGTGTAACTAAACACTCTTTCCTCTTGTTCCCCTCCCCCCAAATGACCTGACCTACTGTGTGTTTGTGTGTTTGCTCATAGTCTCCTCCTCCTCTGTGTAAGATCATTAATCATTGGCAGTTTGCGATTTTATCTTTTCTGGGTAGATTTGACCAGAAATGTGGGTTTTTTAAATGGTTCAAAAGGAATCAAGTGATGGGACTCTCCAGGATTCGCTAGATGATGAATAAAGCTTGAGAAATCAGATCTTAGCAAAGAGCTACCATTACATTTTTACAGTGTTACTCCGCTGGCTGTGCCTGTGAACTTTTGATAATTTGAATCTTCTTCTTGAATGTCAGACAAAATGTACCTTTGATAGAAGGCTTAGGGTACCTTGATTGTGCAACTGCACCCTTAAGAAAAAGAGTTTTATGTGTATCCTGTTGAATTGGGGACATTCTGTTTTGCCGGTTGAACTGAACACCATAGATCGACTCAGGTAACTGCTTTCTGTACTGCCCACTGGTTTTAATGACTAAGCTTCAGCTACCATCGGCTAGAATTTGGTACGGTCCTTCTCCTCAACGTATCTACGCATATTTCGTACGAAGCCTAAATTCAACACAATGTTGTGCATAGTTTCGACCGAAAGCAAAATGGGGATTTTCGAGGTGTTTCGACTCTTACGTCATTTTGCTGAACTTGCTGTGAAATTGGCAGATTTTGTATTGCTATAATAGAGATATTTATTAATTTTGATATAGCGGAGGCATTTTCGTCAAGGCATTAGCTGCATAAGGATGTGTTAATTCATAGTAAGTTTCTCATTCTTTGGATTCACAAACACATTTCGTAGTAGTATCCAAAAGTGTTCATAAAGTGAGTAACGATATACATTTCAATTAATACGTTTGACAATATAAAGTTCTGGCAAATATAGTATTTTCATGTTAATTTAACAAGCTTATCAGAAAAACCACCGATTATTAGATATAAAATGTAACTGACTTCAGAAAGATTAAATAGGCCAAAAAATGACAATAACGTTTGAGAGGTTAATTCAAAATAAATTCCAAAGGTAACTTATGTTAGTTTCCAAGACGATTTCACATCGCTTTTGCTCCAAAATTCCTTCATTCTGGGCTTTTGTAGTACAGGCTATGTTTTAAGCGTCTTCCTGGGAAGCTATTATGGCGTTGGGAAGACAGAGCTTTATAGAAATAGACCTGCTCTAACGGGGTTGATGTTTCATGAAGACAATGCACGAATCCCACATCTACCTTATTCTCTCGCCTTGCTACTCTTGTAGACTACCACCTGTTTCCTAGGATACCAATTCAGTAAGAAAAACAGCTTTTGCAAAGCCGCTGGTAGAGGTTAAACTGATATTTGAGTTTATTTCCAAAAATGCACTATGACATATACTTTCGAGATTATTATCTAAGCACAATATTTAGCCACAACAAACCCATTTGATCTTGATATTCGAAAACTAATAACACTTTTTACGTCACAGCCTCTTTGGATTCAAGGCAAACTTCCAAAAAAAGAATTACATTGTGAATAAAATACGCCTGTATACTTCTGATGCTACTCACCAGATATCGCTATAGATTTCTCTTAACTACATATCTTTGTTGTGCCGCTATAATAAATTTTGACAGAGTGTTTCAAAGAGTAGTCATTCTAAAGATGTTTCAAACGTGTTTCCAATTTTTTACACTTTGCATACTTTGTTGTACCTCAGCTGAAAGTTTCCTGCCCTTAGATTTGTGCTCATTTCCGCTTCTGAATTAACAATGGGAAAAACTCGTCAACATACCGACGTCGCTAAGACTGATAGTTCCTAGTAGCCGTATTTGAATGGTGATGACTAAAAATGATCCTAGATTTACACTCTTGATTCGATGGGCCTTCTAATCATACCTATCAATGTTGGATCACATAAGACGATTGTGCTCAACCAAAACTGCGCTTTACATAAAAGTGATTCGGAAAATTAGGCTTTACTGGAGAGCAATGTACTTCAAATTTGCATCTGATTCTCGTCTTTCATCAGTCTTGGTGAAAAACCATTTCTTTCGACCTCTTTTTCCTTAATATTGCACTTAACTTATTAAAAGTGATGTGTTCGAGTCATATTCACCCGTACAGAAAATTACGATATGATATCGTGAAATTAAAAAGAAGAAATAAATACATCGACGACTTCAAGTCTTGCTTTGTTATCAATGTGTAAAAACGATGCACTTGGAACTTGAAGTTTCACACAGCTGAATTTCAGATTGTTTTGAATTCAAACTAGTGGGCAGTAGAAAATTCAGAGCATTGGAATTAAGCAATCTGGTATGGAACATTCTTTAAAACAGAGGCACTATTACATTAGATGATAACATTGGTCCTGTCCGAGGTGTGAATAAAAACAAGTCAACGAAGTACACACGTAATAAGAGATTTATCATCAGTGTTCTTTTCCTGATAGTCTTATCTTGCTTCCATCCATTAAACAATTCATAAGTGTATTAATTTATTTGCAATTCTTTTGACTGAACTCGACGAAACTCACGAATGCCAGTTTCAACCACTTCTGGCTACGTTGAAAAGTCTCTTTCTCGCAAAGCATAGTGCAAACTAAGGAACAAGTAGTAGTGTCAAGGAGGAGCAAGTCTGGCGAATAACGTGGATGTGGCGTTGTCAAGCAAGCAAGTTCTTTTGTCTTTTGTGACCTGATTCCTACTATGTGGAGACGTGCTGCATGGCTCCAATGAAGCATTATTCCATTTCGACGGCTCACTAGAGTAGGGCATCTTCTCCTTATCAAAGCTGGGTTCAAAAGCCGCCCCTATTCCTGGCAGTAGATTTAAACATATATAATTGTCGCCTTAAGTGGTACAACTCCAAGGGTATTGTTCCTTGTTTATCTTGAGTGAATGAATAGGACCCTTATTTCTATGAAGTTCCAATCTCGAATCTTGCTAGGGTCTTTCTCCTCTACAAAACTGCCTATATCTACCACTTTTAACATTTCGGTAAAAGATCCAGACTCGATTTGCTGCTCTCTATCAGCTCATCCCATAAGTTCTGTCCACCTTTTTTAAATTGAACGATATGTATGTATGTGTACGTATGTACGAGCAACTAAGCAACAGTACACGAGACATTTTTGGGTCTTTTCTTTCAATAAGGATTCCGAACTGGGTGGTCTGGTGGACGAGATTCACCAGATCGCCTCGCACAAGCAACCCCAAAAGGCCTCCTCGTCTACCTTGGCAAAAGGCGGAAGGGAGGCAGCCACTGCGAAGAGTGGGGGAAGTTGAATCCCAAGAGGAAGAGGAGACGAACTAAGCACAGAGGAAAGACCACCTGTACGAAGATGTGGAAACGTAGAACTGCTCTGCGGAAAGTGAGGCTCCATGATTTACAGGTAACCTGGGCCTTAGGAGCACCATTTGTGCCTGTTCTTGGAAGGTGCTCAGGTGTGCTTCTTTTTGCCAAACGGTACTTTTGGTGAAATGGCAGCAATTCTAATACCTACCTTGTTGTTAAATACTAATTTTAATGCTGTTTTGAGCAGATTATAAAGAACTGTCTTGTGCTGTTTGGAATAGTCATATGAAACCACAAATTCCCGTGGAATGCAATTTTTCATCAGCTTGCATTAATTCTTAAAAACGTCTAGTTTGATTTTTATGTCTTGGAACAACCCGAAGATCAGAGTGCATTGTTGATTTGATTCGAGGAATTATCCATTCACTTAACTTGTGCTGCGTTTTAGCTAGGAGCGTCGACTGCGCCAACTTCGGCTGGCGCCAAAGGAACATCGTTGCCCACATCGAAGCTGTCAGTTTTCGGAAGCGGTATGGGTGTAGAGTAAGTCCTTAAATTCCATAAGTATTTTTCGAGAGGAATCTGAAATGAATTACAGTAATTGACTAATTGCTTAAGAATCGGAATCGTCATTGTGAAGACGAGAACTAGTTGATAGGGCTAGAAGTGGGACGGAATTATCCTAAATGTGTATCATCTATCGATGCAATGGACGCTCAATTTAACCTTCATTTCACAAACTTCACAATTTTTAACGACTTGATGCATTGTTTCGTCAAAAGCAGTAGGCCTCATGCGGCAGATATGTAATGTTTTAAGTGGTTTTGGATTTGCCATATATGACCTCTTCATATGGTGTATTTTAAGTTTCTCAACGACTACTTTTAAGTCGCTCCTCGAACCTGATGAAGAGCCCACCACTTTTAAGAAGTGAGCAGTTAACTTCCCATAGGGAATGCCACCGACTCTTAGTTCGCTAAGCAACCATTCCGACTTCGACATTTCCACATCTAGCACCTCCACAGCCCGAATTAACAAGAACCCCCCCTCGAGCAACCTCCTGAGCAGCATCATGACTGGCCAGGAGGCCCTCTTCCGCTTCAGAAGTGGTAACATGCGCGTGAACCCCGACGCAACAGGGTAACAAGGATCGCAAGCAGAAACGGCTTTTTGCCCTGCTAATTCATGTTGTATATCTTACCGTCAGTTTCGCAGTTGGTGAAAGGTGGTCTGGCCACGGCCACTGAGGTGCAGGTGGCCAAAGAGTATCGTGCAGGTACTAAATTTTTTTCACTAGATAGTGCAACTTCTATAGTTGTCCATTTTGTTCCAAGTAATTGTCAATTCGGATGGCCCCAGTGAGTTACTGTTACGTGAACTACGGGAACAGTTGTCTAAGAGGTAGACATATGCCTGAAACCAGTATTCGGATCTTAACTGAGTTGGTATCATGTGTGGCGGAGGGCCCTAGTACTGCCATCAGCGAGTGCCTTTGATCCGGTGCAGTCATCCTTGTTTCTAAGCTGCGAAACAAATGGTGTTAGTGGGAAGTAGGAGAACAAGGTGGATGAGGAAATCACCCCGAACAAAGTTCTTCGGTCTTTTGTGACGTGATTCTTGATCTGAGGGGTCGTCGTGTATTATTCTGATAAAGTCTTACCCCTCTTCGATTCACTAGAACATGGAGGTTTAAGTAGTGGGGTGTTTTTCTGGCCGTAGGGGAAGGTGTAAGGGATGGTCCCAGCCTGTCTTTGGTATGGTTTGATTGCAAGAGCGTACCGAAATAAGAGCTTGTGTACCTTGCAGTTATCGACTCGACGTATCAGCGCATCTCGCGGCGGCTGCTGATGGCACTGCCGAACATCGGGACGGCGCAGGAGCTGGCGAGTGGTTAAGGCGCGCCACTGGCGGCTCGAGCCCAGGGCGAGTGAGTCTTGGTGGTGAACCACGAGGCCCCCGTGAAGTCCACCAACGTCGCGAAAAAATCAACTTCGACGCCATGGCGCTCAGCGCTCACACCTTCAAGCCCGCCGCCGGCAACTTCTTCATCCAGCGCCCCGACGCCGACACCGCCAACGAAAATGGCAGCTCCTACGCCCACCGATAAATAACAATCATATACTAGCGCCAAAAGTTCATCTATAATATCAACAGTCATTGCTACGTGATATTTGCAATCGATTAAACTCACACACGCAACTGGTGGCACCTCTTTGCAGCACACCTCGCATTCACCATCACTTGTACCTTGCTCTACCAAAAAGCTCAGTGAGACAATTGTGAGACCAACCTTCAGGTGGCTACTTTGAAGACTTATGACGGGCGCATTGGTCGAATTCTTGTCAATACCCTACAAGATTGTGTCTGAGAGGAACCTTGCAGGATGTTCGTATTCGAGAAAGCCTTCCTGGAGACCATTACTGGCCCATCGAAATTGACTCAAAAGAAACCGAATGAGAGTTTTGTCGAGGGTTATCGAAGCCCGCAGCTCTTCAGTTGTCTGGTTGATCTTCTCGATAACGACAGCAGGCGAAATTGTTTTAACGCTCTGCGAGAAAATGATAATCGAAACAATTTACTTAAATATTTCTAATAAAGTCAAGCAAACGTTGGGTATGAGCGATAAATATGGATAAGTAAATCGCTTGTTTAGATGTTATTCAAAATAAGACAGTTGTACACCTTCATAAATCTATGTGATCACCACTGTTTAAAAACCTGTGTGTTTTTGACAAATAAATTTGATAGGATCTAAGAAATCAAAAGAAACCAGAAATTAGAAAATATGGCATTCAAGACCCACCAAATCATTGCCCTGAAAGGAGTTTTGGCTCGAATACAAATGATTTCCATCCTTTCCAATGATTGTGTTCTTGGAAACAAATTGCAATTTACAATTCTCAACTTAAATAGGACAGCAGAATTAAAATGCGAAGGAACAGAAAATATCCGGACGTTTCAGCAACTCCCGTCCTATCTGAAAGTACGTGATTGGAATTATGCTACCTTTCCGTCTCGAAGGCATCAAATTGCATGAGCAAAATACCAGCCAAATATATTACAATTTTAAGAATGTTGATGAAAATGAAACACTTATGAAAATTTGGCAAATTAAAGTTATTTATTTGCTTTGTGTTCGTAATATAAATGCTCAATAATAATAGGTGGATTAGGGGAGAGCTAGAAACTAGTATTTTCGGGAAAGCTGGGTTCATCAAAACGGTAAGATAAATTCCAGCAAAAGTCTCTTGTCTTATGAATCCTTCGGCAGCAAATTTAATGTTTCAAATGAAATTTTAATCTCAACTTGAAGTTAGGCCAGAACAGAACGATGAACATCGTCTTTTTAAATATCAACTCATTTTACTGACAGTCGGAGCTGTAACAAAACTGATGAATTCTAGGTTATAAAAACTTGCCTAAATAGTTTTCGGTGGTTTCGTTAAATACAAATCATTCGTTTCGCTCACCAAAATACCTGAACTCAACTCTAAAACCAAAGGATAATTTCTTGTCATTCCCTTATTGGCAAAAGTTGCTAAAATGACATTGATGACCAGTCTTCACTATCGATAGTTATTTAAATGTTGAAAAGTATAACCAACGTCACTTGTGAAACCATCTGCCTGGGTGACTTTGGGATAACAGACGTTAACACCAACAGGAGGTCTTCAGAAGTCGAATCTGAATGAAACCAACCGCCGCTGCCCTCGCAGTGCGTGGTCCACTGAGGACGCACCACGTAATCCTTGGTGGAGGGCTGTGGCACCTTCGCTCGGTTTACATAGTGACCCGGGTCCCCGCCACCGCCGCCGCCGCAGCCGCCGGCAAACCGCTGAGTTGTCGAGGTCATCGACGATTCGCCTCCTCCCTTCTGCAACCCATTCTCACACTCCTCGCTGCACGCACATTGCAAACAGGTCATACAATAACACACGAACAAACAAAACGACACTCGGCAAGTTTAAATCTACAGGCATTTTACTAACCTGGGCAAATGACGCTTGGGTTTGCTGCGAAGCAGCCTATCCATTGCATTGTGCAGCGCTCCTCCTCGAAATAGCCGTATAGTCGCTTGGCAGATCGAAGACATGGCGGCACCATTGGTCTACAAGGCGAAACCGAATGCCTATTTAGGAGCCCTGTTTTTAAACTGACTACAAACAACAATGTCATCAGTGAACGTACTTATGAGATATCCGGCACGCTGTTTGTTGGCTCGTGTCTCTTTTGGATGCTTGGATAAGTACATCACGGCCTTACCGAAACCCGATTAATCAAGTAGGTTTGTGTCCTGAATATGCAGATTACACAAATGCTTCAGCGGTTTTTCGCGAATACCAATGCTGGGCAAAGTATGCCGCGAAACCGGTGACAACCACTCTGTGATTGTACTCAAGATGCCGCAATCATACAGGGCACTTTGTACATCTGCTCGAATCAAGGTTTGACTCACTTCGGGCATCATGGCAATCTTATTTGTTGCTGGCTGGTTTTTCGCCACAAGTCTCCGGTCCTCCTCTGCCTGCTCACTGATGATCCCACCCCCATCGTCCTCGAGGATCTCCGACCTCGACGATGTACTGCCGCCTTGCCTACGATGACGTGCATTCGCCGCCCTCGCCTCCTTTCGGCGTTTCAAGTAATTATCGAAGTCCGGCACAAACTTTTCCTTCAGCTCATTGCCGCCATCATCATCATCGTTCCCTCCTTAAGCACGTTGATCAGTCAACTTCCTACGCTGGCCATGGTTGACATCAACAACGCCACGGTTAGCTTTAGCATGTCTGCGATGACGCGCTTTGCCTGATCTATGACGCGTACGCACGAGGGAATTGGTCTCTACAAAATCTGACGCATTCCCGCCCACCTCCAGCTCGTCTTCCCCATAGCCCTCGAAGTCCCCATTACCCTCATTGACACTCTCGCCGAAGATGGAGGCAATCACCGCTTTAGCTCTTCCGTCATCAGCCAATTCCATTTATTTACGAGTCTCACGATTACACTCATCATCTTAACCAATATCTCTTGCTTCTTCCTGGCTCACTTGCAGAATTCCGAAATCCCATATTAACGCACTAACTAAATTCATAGTAAAAAAGCCATTGAACAAATGGGTAGGAGGGATTTGGTTTCATATTTGCATTTCAGCATATTTAACAGCACTTACTGAACAGTTGAGACAAAGACGTGCGATCAAATATATTAAATGTAGCATAGTGAGCGAAACATGATATGACCCACCATAAATAGTCTATTTGGTGGAGGGCCCATTTAAACAAAAATTACTGTCCTCGAAATACAAATATACATAAATCCTTGAATATTTAACGCGTGCAAAAGAAGAGTATAGAAAAGAGCTTTGGATACAGGATGGCAGACAAAATGGCTACTTGTTACCAGAGTTGGTGCCGGGCTTGCGACCACCCTTCTCCCTGCCTTTCTGGTTTTGGTTCCGCTTCGCCTCCAAAAGAGCCTTCGATCTTGCTTCTGCCAGGGCTATGAAATTATCAAGCTCAATATAAATTGACTAAAAAGAGTGCATCAATAAGGAACTAGTTCTATTATGTAAACATACTCCACCATAAGCCATCATAATGCCAGTCAATATGCAGCGCACGTCCCTCATCACGCAGATCCAGCACCTTTTTGATTATGCTTTTCAGGTGTGCGTGCTTACATCAACTTCGTTATTTCTGCACTTTTAACTTTATTTCTATTTAGAAATCAAGAAATATTTCGTAATGTTCACTTCTTTGTAATTACTCATCTCTTCTAGTGACATACCGAACACAAACCGCATATTTGCTCTCATCAATCACGCCATTTCCAAGACCCATACCTCGTTTCTATTGAAAACCATGGATATCTTCCAAGATTATCTCTCCTTTGTGTTTAGCCGTTCCGTTTAAAGAAAAAAAAACAGATAAAGTGCATGCTACACCATATTATTCTGTACCTGCATACTAACTAATCTCTGATACTCAACAGAACTTGTGATTGTTGTTTAGGAGTTGTGAGTTGTTACTTTACCAGACTACTTTAAAATTGCGCATCAAATTATACAAAAGCTCATTTTTCTCCTTGCTTTCCAATCAGTCTCATCAGCCTCGCGGCTTAGCCTAACCAACTCGAGTCGCATCTCGTCCTGCTTCAACTCATAGTTACTTTTTTCAGTAGACGCCTCTACTTTTATTTAAATTAACAAATTAAATAGAGGTAATATGATTGGATTTGAAAAAAAAGGAGAATAATGCTTCATGTCCTTGCGGCAATCGGCTCACTCTTTACTCTTCTATCGGGTTTTCGGATACATATTACGATATATATATATCACGATATATATTAACATTATCGCTTTAGATTACTTCGTATTGACAATACACTGTAAGTTTAAGACTTTTGGTGAAAGTTAAATATTCATAAATAAATAGGGCAACTGGGAGTTGCTTATTTATTAAAATTGGTAATAAAATTTTTTAAAATAAATGTCCAATCAGAAGAGGTACCCATAAATTTGTATTATAGAATTGTAAGGGACCCTAAAACTGTAAAATAAATTCCCTTAATAGGCTTTTTAGCGATTTGTAAAATTCTTTATGTTATAATTTAATCAGGATGTGTAAATTAACCCCTTAGCTCTCAGTTATTATTTGCCTCGGTGCAAGCCTTTGAAAGACGAGGGCGTATACAGTGACTTATTCAATGTTTGAAAACCCGTTCATTAATGACACGCACATTCAATAAATTTCGAATTCTGTCCGTAACAGATGCGTGCAACAGAAAATAAGTCATTGGAGAAAACCAAACAAATCGAGTTTTATTACGGAGATTAAATTAGACATCTACAACTACTTGTAGCAAAAAATCAATTAAACTGGTGCAATTCTCCAAAAAGCGCCCAGAAGGGATAGCACACGCTCCAACAAAGTAGGAACTCGTTTATTTCAAGCGCAAATCACCGTCTTCTTTCACGGTATATACGGCATTAAAGCGCAGGTTCTCCAAGTGAATCACTGTGTTCTGATTGACCAAAGTTAGGCCTAAGTACTTTATTTTGAAAAATCATGTTCATTGAATGTCCTGAAACATGGGAGGAAATCATTTAAAGGTCAAGCAACTCACATTTATTCCATACTCGTGCAATTCAATTTTACTAATAGATGTTTCACAAATGTAAGTTGTGTCGGAATTCGATGACTTCTGACAGGTTGAGTGGAATTCAGCATTTGCTGGGTAGTGTGCAAGTAAATACTGAGTTTCGTAGGAAATTCTTCTGAAAGTCTTTGCGATTTTAGTGTTGGCGAGAGCGTTGGCTTGTTGGATTGCAGACGTATGATCGACTACAAAGAAATAAATTATTATCAAAGTAGAATAGCAAAGATGTGCTAAGAAAAATGCTCGCACCGGATATCCCAACTACTAAGCCCAGAATTGTTATGAGTTGTAGAGTAGAAGAACACATACTCCGAATGTTGGGAATGAACATCTAGGATGCGACCAACCTAATACGTCCTAACGTTTCACCATTGAAAATGGCTCATCTGCACACACCGCTGGCTACAAACCCGTTGCTCGCATTCCGCAAAAGTGGACGTACAACATGCACGCGGACTTAACAACTTGGTTGTTATTAAAAACGCATAAAGCCACTCTGCTCGCCCTTAGGAGCAAATCAGTGACTGAGTTCCATCTTTGATCTTTTCTTGCCCGCATGTGCGATAATCTTTCATTATATTTATTTGAAATGTTGAGATAAACCTCTTAAATTTCAAATTTATGTTTTCTCACAAAATGCTCATTAAAAGTTATTTGCATTTGGCAAAATTATTCTTCGATGCAGGAAGACAGTTCCATGAGATATCGGATGATTAGTGTCTTATTGTAATCACAATTAATATTAACTTTTTTGAAAGTATATCTGTTGTATCTCCAGAAATTATATTATAATTATCTGATTATCTTAAACTGTAATTTATTTGTCTTTCGTTATTATCTGTATAATATAGACGCTTGTTTAAGTCGTTACTATGACGCCTTGCACTTTGTTGAATAAACTTTGGAGTTACGACGCGTCCCGTCTCTTGTGGCCGTTTTCGAACGTAACGCATACTAATCAAACTATTTTAGATAGCATAGCACCTCCGTACTTTAGACTAATATCATTTCTAAATACCTAACCCCTTGCTCTATTAGGAATAGAATAAGATAATTAAAACAGGTTATAAAGAGATAATATCAGGGTGATTCTAATTATCTGAATAAAATAAACTTGCATTTCTGGAAGATACATCAGGACGCTTGAAACTAAATATAAATATTCTGTCTTTTCAGAAAAAATCAAGAAATCTGTTTTTAATTGACTAAATTATTCTTTGAGATGCAAATAAATGAATATATTATTTGATGCTAAGGTATAATAATTAATAAATAATGATTTTTACTTCTGTATTCCTGTTAACCATTTTTTTCTCGGAAACCTTATTCATATTTCATTGCAAATTGCAATCACAATAACAGAGCTACTCTGAATTTCTGGCAGATTTCAAGAAACCATGAAAACGCCAGTAAAATCGTGTTAGCGTTTATGAAAGGATGTCTAGGAATTTAGAATTTGTAAAGAGATTCCCAATAATGAGAATCGGTGATATCAAGGTTCCTCCCTATTTATTCACCTTAAATTGTTGTAGTAAAAGCAATCAAGTTATGCAGAGATTTTTCGATTGATGTCACAGATCAGTATCCTAACTTGTAACGTTTCAAGTGCCCTAACAAAATTTCTTTGTTATATTCAATAAAACACTTAGTTTACGTAGAACTTTTTAGTTCTCGAAGTCATCAAAACAAACTGAGACGATTTGTCTATTAGCCGAAATAAACCATGCAACTTGATCTAGCTTTCCATCTTTTAAAGATGTGAATGCGTAATGGCATTTTGACTTCTTCTGTTGGGCTCTCTTTAAGAGGAGTCGCGACTGCCGTATTTCAGCAGAATCTGTCCAGTACTGGTGACTGAATTTTTGAGCAGAGCGAGAATGTTCATTTGCAAGGTCTACACAAATCCGGATCGACTAGAGGTGAGTTTGTTAATGGCCTGAAAACGGCCTTCAGGCAAATATGATGGATTGAAAAAGGTGATGCTTGTAGAGGCTGTTCATAGTTTATAATGATATCCATTACAGCGAAGCATATTATTTATATATTGTGTAGATCATTTCCACTAAAACATCTCGTTAACTGAAATTTTACACCAAAAGTATATCATGTTTCAACAACTGATTTCTGAAAGACGTAGTCTAAGATAGGATTCAATTTTATGAAAGAATTGCCTAATCAACGGTTCTGAATAAAAGGTCTCTTTACAGGCCTGTATTTCCTTAACAGTACATTCGTCAATACTTGCTATTCCTTTACATGACAAGGTAGCGAGTCACATATCGACATGAGTAGTAGAATTTTGTTCTTCAATTACATCCGGAGCTATTTGCAGCTTTTCATGGATCTGAGTTATTAATTTAACTCTCGTTTCATCACTTCCTTCTACATGAGAAACTGAGAAAAAAAGGTGTTGAAGCACTACGTTGGTCGAAACCCATTGCCACTCTTGACCCTGTGAGTATGCATAAACTTCAATGAGTTTGATTTTTTAAATCATGCCTACGCATTTAGCCCATGGATTGATGAAAAAAGTGAGTAATTTGTTATCAAGAGCTTGAAATGCCTGAATTTCTGAAGTTCCGTCGCACTGGATATGCCGCGGTGCAGCATTTAGCCAGTCTAATAGAGTCCGGATGCTGGACCCCATCT
>JAUOZQ010001395.1:0-13530 GCA_030710315.1 Anomotaenia brevis | reverse complement strand
AAAGCAAAGTATTTTCTGAAAGTATTCTTTGATTAACTCATTAACTCATTAATAATGTAGGCAATTGTGTTGACTTTATCAACACAGTTTGAATTCCATGTTAGATAGAAGAGCGAGCGCCCATCGTCAGCTAATTTTCACACAGTTGTGCTCACACAAGTGAGCATTTCCATGGGTCACTTGTTAATATATGTTGCTCACCTTCACCGTTAAGCAACCAGACAATGACACGCCAGATCATGTTTGTTTAAATGTGGTCATGTGGGTGAGGAAGCACTTCTCATCGCATTTCTCCAATCATACCAAACAGCAGTCCCAGAGAGTGTGATGGTGCTCTCTGCTCCCACTGATGAAGCGGGACACCATGCAGTATTTTCCACTTCTATTCTTTAAGAAAATACTAGTAAATCTTTTGATGCAGCAATACCATGCTTTAGTTTAAATGGGATTGTATAGTGCACGTATTTTCGACATTGTATAGAGTATTCCAGAAACCGTATTTAGGCCACATTTGAGATTCGAAAATGGCGCATCCTGAAGAACCAAAATGTAAAGGAAGTTGCAGGCACTTCCATGTTTCAACTCAGCTATAATTTCTATTGCAAATTGCTCTTGGACGCATTGTTCCATGTTCACGTTCCATTTTCATCATCAAAAATTTCATCTTGAAGTGTATTGTTAGTGCGATGCTGTTCAACACTTCTAAATTCCTTCACGTATAAGGCGGTTTCAAAGGCCTGTCCATTAAAATTCACTAAATGATTCTCTGCCCTAATAAATTCAAGGACGCCGAGGCGCCTTGATTTGCTGTGTTTGAAACGCTTTTCCGAACGTTCATCTCCAATAACCCTATTTTGATACATAGGAAGAAATTTAAATCTAAAGTAGGTTACTTGAATATAGGCTGTCTGAAACTTGTGGAAAAATTGGAATAAACAGCATTTTTGTGTTAGCCTAAATATGTAGCGATAGTATCAAAATCAAGTGGGACTTACGAATGCGATTCAGTTTTTTAAATACCATTGTCATCTAATTTATTAACTATAAATTGAATCCAAAAATGCGGAAAAAACCTGCACTGGTTTTTTCTATCCTAATATATTGCAAACCACAAATAAAAATATTCATTTTGCAATTTTAAATACGATTTAAATGCCATAAATTATTTAAAATTAACCGAAAAAGGTGCCCATATTGAATATTTTTTGAAATATTTATATTTCGATTTGTTTTGTATACAATGAGCACTGCATATATTGAGAAAGCTTTTCAGTTCAATATCCCGGAATATTTGAGATGCCATTTATGCCTTTAGGCACCATAAACACTATATTGATAATAAAAGCATTCGTATGCAAATATATGTGGGAAAATTAATCACCAATAAATTAACTTGGATTGATTCATTATATTTCAATGTGATGAAATCAACCCTAACCCTAACAATTTGTCACATTGTCGCAAAATCATTATTAAAAATATATAATCTGGGAGAAAATGTTCTTACAATCATAAAGCCAAATAGTTAAACAATATTCGAATAGAAAATTCTAGTAAATTGAATAGCAAATTCTCACGTTGCTCAGTCTACAGTTTATTCATAATTTAGTCAAATGAAAAAGCAACGAAAGAAGAAATCCTGCCAGATTCGTCCCCATATCCTAAGGAATTAACAAATTTTGCGAGACTCTTCCTCTACAGCCAAACATCCGAAGAGTGAAGTCTGATGAGGCCTGCTGAAGTGCTGATATATAAAGTAGAAGAAATACATCATCCCAGGAGGCCTAGTTCCATGTATCATTGCTACCTAAAACGGTGAGTCAACATGTCCCTCATATTTGGGCAAAGTGGGCGAGGCAAGGAACTTTCGAGAAAAATTGTCAGTGGAATCACATGGTTCAAGGCAAATTGAATGTGTAGCAGCCTAATTATTCATCTTTCCCGCACGAAGAATTCCTCACCTCAAAACGCTTGACGATGCCAAATTTATGGCATCGAAAAATCGAATCAGGAAAAAATAAATTCTGCACTAATTACTTGGTGAAACGATGTAAAAGGAAAACCGATCCTTCCTTGCTTGAGAAGGCCCTCTATTAGTGGTGGCGTTGGGACGTTAAGCCTGGTATGGTCTGTGGAGGCAGTGCTGCAGTTGTGTGCTGCTTACTTAAACGCTAATGGCAGGCAATTTGCACACGATGACGCCCTTCGGACTTCAATCACATGTTGTGGCTTGCCGAGGCTAGTCTTTTACTCTCGGTGCGGATTGCCACAGTTGCAGGCATTCGTGCCAATTTCGTTTCGCTTTGCAGGTGGTACAACGCTATGGAAAGTAAAGCACTGATTTCTCTTTAATAGTCATTCTAGGAGACCACCACATTGCCGCTTAGATGAATATTATGATGAAAGTAGGCGACAAAGTCCATCTTTCACCTGCTTATGCAATTAGGCAGTATCATCTTCTGCATTCTTTAGAGTTCCATAGTTGTAATTATAACTGTGGCATTCCTCTAAGCAGTGATTTCACTGAACATTTTCGACGAATGATAGAATTGCATTTTCCGCCTCAAAGCTGTCTTTGGCTAAGAATCTTAAACATCAATGATATCATAAAAGATGGCAACCTACAAGGTATCGTGGGGATGTCAAAAGTCAACGCTTTCCTTCTTCTAAACATAGAGGGCGAAGGAGCAGTGATGGTCGTTCCAGTTCAGCTGAGTTTCGGCTCAAAGGCTTGAAATGCTAGCATAAGTTAGGACTCAAATCAGTGTCTGCTTTGCTCGTGATAGCCTTTCTCCAAGTTTAGAGGTAAATATGAGCAACAAATAAACGGGTAAGCTGCACACCACAACAAGATTTATCTCGAAAAATCGATGGTTGAAAAGTCGTACACTAAAACCGAGATAATAATAAAAATGAGCAAGAAGTCGTAAGAGGGAGAAGAAGAAGAAGAAGAAGAAGAGAAGGAGGAGCCTCGCTGGTGGGCCCGAACTGTCCCCCTTTGATGAGGTGGGACAGGAAGGAGTCGCCGTTCGAGCGCTTCCGGAAGGTGGTTCTCAGCACCCAGATGTCGCCGTCCACCGTCTCCTCCGCAAATTCATCCCCATTCATCAGTTGGGGTGGGGGTGGAGGAGAGACTAACCAATTTTCAGAGGAGAGGCACTAAGTCAGCCAAGGTGAGAGTTGGCTCACTGCACTTGGGGTCGCTGTAGTCGCGGCAGACGTCGCGAGTGGCCGTCATGATGGTGGTCTGAGTGGTGACGAGGAGTGACCCGTGGGTGGTTGATCAGTGATTTAACCTCACGAGCTCTTCACTTTTCATCCAAATGGGCTGAATAGTTGCTTAGAGGAAGCAAACGCCATGGTAACCTAATAGCACAAACTGAACACAAACTGACTACTTGTATCAAAAAATTGCAGTTATTCACGTCTTAAATGTAAAATGACTGTATGAATCCTTTGGGGGTCTATAAACAATCCTTTCTTACCTGAAAAACGGCTAAATTATCCCCTTATAATACTCCATAATAAGTCACAAATCAACTTAGTGATTTTCGTTAAATATACTCATATTTTCTTACATAAATACTTTTTGAATATTTTAGTGACTGAAATGAGCGTGGATAATTCGAAAATGATGGTGACTGACTTCCAAGACTACTTAATGTGATTTTAAACACAGATAATCCAATTTATTAAAAATGCTGGTCGTAAAACTTTAACTTGTAAATTAAACCATATAAATTAAACTTGCATTAGAAATTTCAAAAAAGGGAACTTAAAATAATAGCCCTTGAGCAGAATTATATTCCTTTCTAAATTTTCGAATTTAGTTTAATTTATTAATAAATTTGACTATCTATGAATGCAAACTGATTTTTTCGGAAATAAGTGAATAGTAGATTCACTTTTCATTGATAAACAGCTGCATTATAGGAGGAATCGGCAAAACTGTCAAATTGAAGGTTTCAGCTCTCCTCAGAAAAGCCAAGATCACTTTTTGTGTCATGGTAACTCCCCTCCATGTCTGGAACGATTCTCCACTCTCTCGGAGTGCAGATTACGTACGATAATGAACTTGCCTTTCCCTAACTGTAACCACAACCGCTCATGAAGTGTCGTTAAATTTTGTAGCATTAATCGTTTCACTACCTCCTATGCAGTAAGTAGTTATCCAGGAGAATCGAATCCATGTCGCTTCCGTCCACTTATTTACATGAAATAATGTTGGTTAGACAATGTGTAACTTTCATATTGCTCCTAAAAGTACAATTATGATTGTTGTGCATCAATTTGAATACAGTAACAGCTTCGTTTGCACTTTTATCGAAAATAGATTAATTTAACTTACATTAATGCTCAGCAAACGCAATGGCAGGTAGCATGCAGATTTAATAAATCCTATTTATTAAAAGAGACTTCTTGACAATCACTTTATCATCAATAATAATTTTTGAATAAGCAAATTCCTTATGGTTCTATGGGTGACCTGTTCGGAGCCATAACAGTTGCAATTCAAATGCACCCCGTTTTGTATTGCTGATTCGGATAATTTAAACACACGTTGCTCACGCCATGCCACTGCGAGGACAAGCTGAGTCGCACACGAGCCACCAACCACATCACCTAACTCTCTCACTCAGTGGTTCGGTCGATCCTTCAAACCTCTAATCTCTCTAAAACGGGTCTTGTTTTCAATAACCCCTTATGTTAGTTTGGATAGGGCTATGAAAGATGTAGGAGATTGAAGAAGTGTTCAACACACCCTTCTAGGAATGTTTTTTAGAGTAACGAAAAACGGTGATATTGTTTACTCATATCCAGACCTCTCTAGGAGATTTTTCGAATTGACCATTGTCAGAAGGCAGAGGTCTCATGAAAATCTCCCTAGGATACCAAAAACCGTTCTAATTTTGTTCTCAGTACAAACGTAGATTAAGTTCTTTTTAGTTTAGCAGTAAAAGAGGTCTTAATTCTGCTTTTGGTAACTTGTAATCAATTTTAAGCAAGCCTTTCACTTTTTCGATTCTTTTAAAGATTAGCAGATTTTTTGCGAACATGCAAAATATGCGTTTAAGATGGAGCCAGAAAACTTAATTTAGTGTCAGTAGAATAAAAAAGCTACTATTTTTTGGGCTTTTGAAGAAATGTATGCAACTCTTGCTCCGAAATATACTTACGCCCACAAATTAAATCACCCCTTTATAAAAGGAATGCCAGAAACCACAAAAATGACGAAAGAATCAATGTTGGTCAAATTGTAATAACTTTAGGGTTTAAAAGGCTAGTCACTTTCCTACATTCGATTCTTTATGATTTTCGTTTGGGCTGATTGAGGTAGCTTTAAGCAAAAAAGGAGAATCTTCAGAGTTATCTCTCCATGATATATCTTTATTAGCCAAAAATATTTTGACATTTTAGGAAATTCATTGGCCTTGAACGATAAAACTGGCAAGAAATGTTCGATTTCACTGTAGTCAAGCTGGTAACCTATAATAACTCTCTACGTCTTCATATATGCTATTTCTTTCCCTTCAAGTAAATTCCGACAGATTGAAGCAATAGATCTGCCTCCATGGTGTAACTACACCATTTAGCTTACAGATTATGGAAGGCGGCGCAAATGAAGCAACGCTGCTAAATAAGAATCGAGCGATTCCTATCGACATCAGAGGTGGATTGGCAGAGCATAAGCGAGGAATCTCCTTTATCTGCAGGCGGGTATACAAATTATTATCTCGTTTTTCACATTGGGAGGTGGGGTAAATCGCAAAGGAAGGAGATTCCTTAGCTAGGAGTCACGGGAATAGCTTGAATAGAAGGGGGCCTGCAGATACATTGATGGGTCCACCTGATCAAACCCTCCAAAGGCTAATTATGCATGCAAGAAGCTGAGTTGTACCGGTCAGAGTAGCTCATTCTCTAGTGGCTCTTTTATGATGCCACACAAAGCCGGTAGATGAGATTTATTAGTATTTTGACAACAAGGCACCAAACAAACAAACAGTAATGACTACTCGTATTGCTTTTAAGAAGCTTCGAAAGCTGCGCTTTGCTAATCATAGCTGGCTAATCAGCTCTTCAATTATGGGCGCTTGTTTAAATGATATATAAGAAGTAATAAACCGCCCCATTTGGAATAAGGTGAACTCTTGCTGGCATGAGTTTTAATGTAATTGAGGTATTGAAGCAAAAATTTACTTAGATAACAATTAATCAATGACGTCAAAGGCTCTTTCCGGGTGGCCCTAACCTCCCTGTGACTCTGGATAGCTTTCTGCCTTCTTATATACCTGAGCTAATTTCCCCACTCAGTACCCCCTCCCCCACAACGCACCGTAAACCCAATCACCCATCCATCCATCCATCAATTAACCAAAACACTTTCTACCATTCCTTCATCTGCATAAACGTTTTCACTCTGGTTCTTTACTAGATATTTCCTACCAACTTAGCTCCCTCCCCGACCCCAAATTAGCTCTAAATGTAAGAAAAACCATGTAGCGCACACAGAATTACCATCTATTTTTGAACCATTCCCTAATAGTCGTGCAATTTTCAGATCTATGGATCACCTCAGAATGGTCCTTTCAAAACGTTTTGTTTAACGCTCACTTAATTGTCAATTATATGGCCACTTTCGTTGATGCCTTCAGTGTTATTCTCTCGCTCTCACTCTCAAATTTCCATCACCTTTCCCCACCACCTTGTCCCCACGCCACTTCAACTGGCCAAAAATGTTTTCCAGTTGGAAAGGATGGAGTGCAGCACTACATACATTTATCCAAGTACCATTTCAAGCAAAGTTGGGTAAATGTGGCTGTGATCCTTTAGAAATGAGCTCATGTACCACCCCAGCGAAACCTCGACGTTTTAAGCTATATTAAATATCGTAGGGAATATCAAGTGGTATTTTACGTATACAGGATTGTAACAGAATTGAAACAAAATTGAGGCCCTCTCAAATTCTCCAATTTTTCCTGATAGCTCGTAAACCAGTTGCCGCAAATTGCACTGTACAAACATTCTGTTCCTCTCTCACGTCGTGCTGGTGGTGATGTTGCTGGAGGTGCTGGTGGAAGTGATGGATAGCGACACCAGAAGGGGAGCTGTGACAAGCATTTCTACGTGGAGAAGAGAGTAACTGAACATTTGCACAGCACTATTTACTTCGTTTGGGTGATGCGGTTGTAGGTTATCGGGTAATTTTACAGACTACATAAACTGTGAATCGGGAGTGTGGTTTGGTGAAGTGGAAATGCAAGCTATATCTCCCAGCAGCCATGTGGCAAAGTTGACTATCAGGCTGTTTTCAAGGCCTATTAAGCAGTGAATCGGGAACCAGGCTCAGTGATAAGCCTTTGAAGTGGAAAAGATAGTTGAAACAGTGCGCTGCCTTGTAGCGACGTGAGATACGTAATAAGAGAACCGCTCTTCAATGTGTCGCAAATCTTCGTCTTCACATACGGATCATCTAGCACACAACACATGCAAAGTTGTTGTCAAGGCGTCGCAGACTATTTTGCAATGCTTATTGTGTCTTTCGAAGATGAGGGAAACGTTGGAATAGGTGGCGTTTATCTATCTTTGTTTGAAAACATAGCTAAAAATAAAATTAAATCGACTAGTCAGAATTGTCACCGCTGGTTGGCTTTCTAACTCACTTAAAGAAAATGGATTTCATGGGTATCCTTTTGAATTCCGGTCATTTTGTTTTGCCGATCGAACTGAACATCATGGACCTACTCAGGCAACCACTTGTACTACTGCCTACTGGTTATAATGACCGAGCTAGACGTTGCCCTAATTAATTGCTGCAAAACCAGCAAATTGCAATTTAGTTCTACAAAAGGTTATTTAATTACTTATTGAAATTCGCATTTCAACGAAAGTGAGATATCTGAAAGGAACACATCGGAAAATGCATACTTTTGCCTGCCAGAGCAGTTAACTGAGTCCGTTGTAATATGTACAGAGCAAAATTAGTACTGTGCTAAGTGAATATGCATTAGAAATAAAATGTGCTATGTTGTGGTTTTGGTTAGAGTAGCCGTCCAAATCTATAAGGGTAGGGAAATGTCATAAAATTATAGTAAAAGAAAATGAGCATTACATTTTTGCTTCAGGGAACTGTTTATTTATTATGTGTACCCAGTGGAAATATGAATGATACCGCTGAAAGCATCCGAAGAAGTGAAACATAAATTCCTTGAGTTAAGATTGAAATTGTTGTGCAAATTCATGTTCCCATGGAAGGTTTAGCTAGACCGCATTTGTTGTTATCTCCGATGGAGAAATAAGCGGCTAGTAAGGAGTTCACTGAGGACTGAATCTGGTTGTGTTTTTCATAGTGGCAAACTGTAGGTTCTTGTTTATTTACATAGGAGTTTTATGATATTTTAGAGCAAATGATGAAAACGATTATTGAATCATATTCAAATTTTATTAGACCACTAATTTTGCCATTGAAATAACGAAAGCCCTATTTTGGTTGCAAAAGTTGAATTTTATTGATGAATAGTTTTTACTGTGAAGAATATAAGGAGTAAATGTCGCATATGATGCCCTATTTATTCATTAAAACGTTCAAACCTGGGGCGATTTTAAAAGTTTTACTCGTTAACTTCAATGTATACACAAGAAATGGTTTAGGTACGTCGATTTATCATCTCAGTGTTTTTGGTGTATTTATCCAGATCTTTCACTGCGTGGGTAAGAGAATGGATGTATGACCTTATGTTATGAATTTTATTTAATAAATATAATTTAATAATTCATTTATAAGGACTTGATCAACTAGATTTCCTTCAACATTTCGCAGAAGTGAAACGATAACGCATGCTCTAACACAAAATGTTTTTGAAATCCCACTTCTCCATTAAAAACGTGGGTTTGAATTAAGAATCGCAATTCTCTATTTTAGAAATTATTCGTTTGATCAACTTGGAAACAGACATAATTCGAACGCCTTAAAGCTCAAGGATTTCAGTGAATTTTATTTTTAGCATTTCATACAGCTTGGTTGCATATTGTTTTGAATTTAAACTAGTGGATACTAAAAATTTAGAGCATTGAAATTAAGCTATCTGCTATGGAACACTTTTTAAAACTAAGGCACTATTGCGTCAGATGAATTTGTAGCTCGGCAGCTAATGTGGTTGTATCAGAATTATTACGGTCTAACCGACTCTACGAACGATTTGCATAAGTAGGTGGTACTACCACAGTGGGCAGGCGTCGATTCACTTGATTTGTAACTCAGTGAGGCTTATTCGAATTTCAATTTGGCTAAATGATAAACTACGACAACGTATGACAAGGCAATGATTCATCGACTACCAGCATTCTTTGCCATATAAGTTATAAAAAGACATGAGATTACAGATCAGCGTGCAGAAAGGAGAGATAAATTGAAAAAAATATTATGTACAAAAATAAATTTCAAATGGTAAACACGGCAGCAGATATTTTCAATTCCCAATCATCTTTAAATTTGATGAACCTACCCTAGCCCAATAATTTAGAACTTTTTACATGTATGCACTTTTATGATACAACATCTGTCTTGAGAAGGTAAATGCTATCTTGATTTGAAAAGAGTAATTGATAAAATACACAGTGGTGCGCCACCTCTACGTTACCAAATTTTCAAAATCGTATGATGGCATGTTTACTAATCTGAGAAATGGGCATACCACATCAGAGAATTCTGTGCCAGGTTACGCAAAATATGCCAGTATTTTTTGTTGTATGAATGGTAGCTTTGGGATAATACCCTTCAACTGAAGCAGATACTAGTCACCTGAGATTTAAATTCATGATTTCGGTCGGTCAAATTTAGCATATGCCAAGGCCTAACAACGACAATTGCGCACTGTAATTTTCTAGTAAATGACCTTAAAAAGTCATATCTTCAACAAAGGTAGACACCTTTTTTGATCTTGTGACGATTAATGAATTGGGTCCTCTGCGCAGTGCATCGGCTCATTACGACAATACGAGTACAACAATGCGTGCCTTTTAGTATGATGGTAATTGTAAAAGCAATCAAGTTACAGAGAAGCATAAGCATGAACAGATGGCTATATTTGGGATGGTTCGTATTTTTAGAATGAAAAACTCTTCAATCACTAACCTAAAACTGATGTTTTCCTATAATTCGAACTATATTATTAAGGTAAAGGAAAGAATCCACAAGGAAAAATCGTTTACGATTATTTTAAGGGAAGAATAAAGGAAACATAATCTTTCATGTTGATGCTGAATAAAATCCATCGCGAGCTGTGCGTGACACAGTTGTAAAGGTTTTATATATCTTAATCTCTCTCTCAGGCGTGAGGTTTTCGTTTCTCGAGGTTTGCAATTCAACACTCCAAACAACCACTCATATCTTTAAAGCCACCTGTTAACATCAGAGGATGTTTTACATCATTACCTGTCCGGAATTCCTTGTAGGGCCTGCTTTAAAGCAGTTCTTCGGACCTATTATTTGAGAACGCTATTATTGGTCAATGCTCCAGTTTATCAGCTATTGCAAAAACATTATCCTCTGCATCCCTACTGAATATTTTCGCAAACTGTTCCCCTCCATCTCACCTTCGGGCCTTTTCCACTTTCTAAAGTATGTCTTCATGTGTTTCGATTGCCACTTTCCTTGTTTGAGTAAACGATTACAGTCATGTGCACCTTACTAGCCATGTCTCCTCGTCCTTCCTTTTGTCATTCACGCTCCATGTAGTGTTGTTTATGGATCCATAAAACTGCTGCTGCGCTGTGGAGCTTGCTTGTCTTCTTCTTCTTCTTTCGGACAGAGTACTTCTTCTCGCGTGAACCACAGAGTCCCAACACAATAGAGTTTTGGCTGCGTCCAGCCACTTCTTGTCCAGCAATCTGTTCAACCATTGCTCGATCATTTGATCCTTACTAGAAGTAAGTCCATTGTCGATGCAAATCGTGTGACTTAAGGGTTGGCACATCGTAGAAACTTTTCAAGTTTTCACAAATAGGTTTTTTTATCAGACGAACAAATGCCTTCGTATTCTTCATATGTTAGCTCAAATGGATTCTTTGTTTGCAATTTCATGCCAAAATTCGTGTTGAAAATTACTTGAAAATTCATTGTATAACTTGATTTATCCGAATTGTATTTTGCATATGAGTCGAATTCTTAACAAATCGCTTCTTATTTTATCTGGTTGGTACTTACTTGATAGCCTATTATAAATTAGTCAGCGGGGAATTCAATACATATTCTCCGTTACTATAAAGATTTAGTAAATCTTATAATTTAATTTTGACAACAATAAAATTCGTAGTGAGTACTATTCGGTGCAATATCTTTCTCCTAGATGATTATATATGATTAATTCCCCAGTGATTTAAGCAAAACTGAAAAATATAAATTCAAGTGAAAACGAACATGCATTGTATGTTCCAATGTCAGCATTACAAAAACCTAGAAGGAATAAAGATGAGCAAGTAGTGCTTAGTCAATTGAACATCCCACTTTTTAAGTTATTAACTTTGTTTATGTCAATTGAGCATGTCAGTTCTACTTCCAGATGATTTTCATGAAATGACTTACCAAGCTATAATCTTTAAGATGAATCTACCGATCTATCCCAATTAAAATGACCAACACAATTCAACAGATGTGCATGACTTACCAGTGTTAATTTTATCTTCTCATCCAAAACATCGTTTGCTGTGTTAAAGTTCACCAGCTGAGTATTTTTACAATATTCCGATGAAACTTGGTTCACGGTTTCGCTTATTTAAGACAAAATAGGGCAGCTACTGAACAGTGACCTAACTTATACAATAATAAAATGTTTGTGAAAATAAAAGAACTCCGAACATATGTTTCAAATGACATGTTACACGTTTTTCTTTATTTGCTTTTGGACTTTAATTCAATTCATTTTTAGAAATTAATTCACAAAAAATAAACCTCTTGAAAATAATTAACACAAATTTGCTTCAAAGGTATGTAAACTCGAATTAGCCTTCGCCTATCGGAGCAAGTTTTTTCATGCTGCATTCATTGCATGGTGATTCAAAATAATGTTCCACCATTCCTGTTCCTGGCTCGACTCCCCAAATCTGTGCTCGAATAAGGGAGAGTCCTAATGCTCTTTCTATTGGTTATGGGGTACAATTTTGTAATGTGAATGGTTTGTGCAAAGAAGCAGCCATTTTCGATTTATGGGGAGTATAACAGTTTGCGAGAATACTGATGGTGAACTGGCAGTAACCATGATTACTGCTGTTTGTTTGTTGCTCATCGCCTCAATAGCCTATCTTCACGGTGAGCCGGAACCCTCCACAAGTTCACATACACAGACTAACATCTGTTAAAAGGCCGTCCGTGGCCCTGGAAATGACAGGACGTCAGATTAGAGACAGAATTGGCTCGATATCCCATCAATTATATTTGTTTTTTAGGATTAGACGATAGGTGTGACATGCCCATTGATCCTGAGGCTTCATTAGTAGCAATAGAGTGCGAGGAGTTCATTTATAGAGGTTGTGCGGGAAACCATAACGGATTTGAAAATAGGCCAGAATGCGAAGACGTCTGCCCCATGGTTGCACCATGCCCGCATACTTGCATTCTGTCCGAAGCTTTAATATCTTTCTGATTTTTAAATAAAAGTATAGCTCAATACTTCCTTTGCAAAACTGACCAGCTTGATGTAAAAGTTCTTGTTTTTATTTTTATTTAAAAAACGAACTTTTAAAAGTATAATATATCAATGGCAAAACCAACCACGTAGAAATCTGTCATTTTCTACATTTGTTCTTTTCTAAAATTCATTTATTATCGAAAAAAAGTAAGTCGATGTTTTCAAAATTAGCAAACTGAAATAGAATAGTTTAATAGCAGGAATTGCAAGTTTAATAAGGGACTTGTATTTTAAAAAAGCATTTTGTTGCTACTTTTACAAAATTAAAGAAATAAAATTCGTTGCTGGCGTCTTTACATGACGCTTTTGCTCAAATTTATATTTGGGGTATTCAACATTTCGAACTGATAAACCTTCATTTGATACTATTAAACGTTTCATAAAAAATATGTGGTAAAACATTTGACCACTCAAACATTGATCTGTTTCACAGACGGATAGTTACCTGTCTGTCAAGAATTAAAGTTTCATTTCAGTTATATTTCGCATTCATAAACGATAAGTTCTTTTATCACGATGTCATACTCCACTTCATAGTAATAATACCCTAAAAATAGAACTTTTCAAGCTAAATTACTTAAAATATTAAAAGGTTTTACTTTTTAAGAGAGCTTTAAATTCCATGAACCAAAGTTTTAAATATAATTCTAAAAATAAAATAAATCCTAGCCTTTCCATTTGGACGTAGTGCAACAGAGGGTTGCAACTTCTGTTCATTAAGACCCATTAAAAGAATTTATTTAGCATACTTTTTAGTAAAAACATGCATACGTTCGCATACCAACAAAGACCGTAAGATGATGAGACACATGCCTAAACAGACCCTAAAGAAGAATGCGAACAGTCA
>JAUOZQ010001394.1:0-13542 GCA_030710315.1 Anomotaenia brevis | reverse complement strand
AGTAAACTTCATGCTATATGGCTTTTAATGAATTGCTGATTAATTTTGATATCCTATTAATTCAATCTTAAATGCTCTCTTAGTAATAGCAATTCTGTATTTGCTGTAATCTAATTTTAAATATTTTGAGGTTGTTTAAAGCCTTAAATTTAGGAGGACCCTGAGAGAATTCGTACTGGCACTCCAAAATTCGAGGACACGTTTGACATTTCCTTCTGACTTTGGATGAGGATTCACAACTTACTGCAGTGTCATTTTGAGCGTCGTAAAAATAAATAACTTTTTAGTTCTTATTCTCCTTATAAAAGCAGAGTGACGAACTTCGGAGGCAAGAGTGAAATTTATATTTTATTAGAAAAAACAGGTTAGCGAGGGGGTATGCAAAATGTTTCTCTGGCATATCTTGGTTTGCTGCAAAGAAATTAGTTTTTGTCTTTCCAAAAAGATTTTTTCTGCCTAAGGATAGAAAGGAACTGAGAAGTTAAAATCATTCACTATTTTCACTGTACTCATACATTTTCCCACTGTTTTATGCATTAAAAAGGCTTGCTCAATTTCAGAAAATGCAGATATGTTTCAGAATTGGTTCACCTTTCCAATAATGACACTGTTTGAAGTGTTTCTAACAAGGTTTTTAAATAAATAAATCCCAAAGGTAATCCCTAGGAAACACCCTGAATTGGAAAAAAACAAGCTACAGCACTTCTTCTCTAGGTCTTTGCTGCCCATGTAAACAATTTCCGCTTTCTGACTAACGAAACAGAAGCTAATTTGCGATTTTTATTGAGTAAACACTATAGCGCTACATACATGCATATATACATATATATACGTAGTTGTTTTCAAGAAGATGTAAAATTTAATGTAGCTCACCTCATTAACTCAAAGATTCGTGAGATCAGTCCAATACTAGTACGCAAAATCGTAAAACAGCCCTATCCAATTAAATATTTTAAATAAACAAATAAATACGCATTTACAGATAAGAACTGGTTTTATAAATGAACAATCCTAGCGTCCTTGCATGTATAAATTCAAGCGCAAAATGAAATAGAATTTTGACTTAGAAGAGCAAATTGTCCCATAATAGTAATGAATTATTTGTCATTAATTTCTTGAACAAAATTGAATGCCTGAATTTCTAAGACTATTTGAAACGAATTATTGGCTAAACTGTCATAATAAGTGGTTTTTCAAAAAAATTATGTTTAATAAAGTGTCATTGACAAACATCTTTAAATAAGTTTGCGAAATAATTTTTAAATTAAACTCCCAGTGAACTTTTTCCAATTCTGTCTGTCTGCTCATCTCTGTTAACAAATTCGGCACAATTTAGAACCTCATTTCATTAGCAGTCATTTGTCACATTTTGGCTATTCTCAATATAGGGCTCATATACTAAACACCTTAGCGCTCCTTATTAATGACTAAATCTCAAGATTTTTCAGTGGCCGTTGCCATTCAAATCAGATTAAGGGTTCTTTAGATCAATTACATAGGCATTCAAATAATTGTCTAGAGTTTGAATCGGATTTCGGACAACTGTATCATCGGAAAAACAATTTAAAGTTTGGACTTGTATTTGAAGGAAATAAGGTGTGCCTCTGGGGTGAGTACACCACTTTTGGGACGCCTGGCTCTAAACTAGATCGGGGAACGACTTGTCAATTTTTGACAAGTGGAACATTTCAGAACAGTTGAGTGGATATTAAATTATCTTCCAGTAATCTGCAGTCATTTTTATACAGGCTTTCTTAATATTAAGACCATATACAAGAGTTAATGCATTCTTGCACGTTAAAGAATACCATCCATGCTCAAATAGCGCTATTTCGTCAAAATTGACTGGAATGAAAAGCAGGGTAATTGAAATAAGATTCAACGAAGCAAAGACGATCCACGAAGGCATAAAAGACTTTCCATCACAAAAAAAGATGAAATAAAACACCAAGGCGGCTTTTTAGAAAGTTATTTAAAGGTAAATAACTGTGCGCAGACAGGCGGAAAGTATTGAATATTCAGGATCTCAATTTGGGCTGACAGAGCAAGATTTCAGTTCTACAACGGCCTCACAAGCGTTGCCGTGGCTTGATAAATAAAAAACCTAGTTAAAAATATTTCCGATTACTGTTAATGAATAAAAATTATAGCCGCGCGAGAGGTTGCACTGATGTACGAGCGATTTCCTTGGTTGAAAATCGACAGTCAAGGAAACTGCTCCCACGTGGAACTCCAAGTTGAAAGCTGAGAAGTCGACGAATCAAAAAATGGTTTCTCGGGTGATCCCAAGGCCGCGATACGGGAAAACTGCCTAGAAGATCGAAAGACGTGTAAATGCACTTACTTTGTTCAGGCTATGGTGATTTTTTCTGAGGAATTGGAAATAATTTCAAAGATGACCTTGGAAGTAAATGCGCAGTAAATGTCTTTTTTAATTCTCTGTCGAACATTTGGCAAAGCAAAAAAGATATTATTTTCCGACATAAAATATTTGAGTATCTTGCATTTCATTTATTATCAAAACTTAATCAAAATTAATTTCTAAAAGGTTCTAATATCATCCATTCAGGAGTAATTCTTTTATTTAGGCAATACACTTGCAAAATCTTTGAATTAACTGCAGAATTTTAAGTACAATCTATCTTTAGATAACTAAGACTGATTTTTCATTCTGGTAAGCCAGCTCTGTGTAATTTCTGACAAAGTGGTAACTATATTGCTCAATTTCGCATTAGGCAGCATCATAATGCTGTCTTTGCGGTGGAGTTTTCGCGGGATTAGTGCACAATTAAGCCTGCCTTTTCACAAGAGCTTAGGAAGTTATCTGACTTTGCAATCGCAAACAAGATCGTAACTGTGATCATCGAATTCGCCTAAATCAATGCATTCACTTGCCTCAAGGTCACATCTCATCGCTTGCACTTCTTATTCAAACAAATGTTAGTGCAAACTCCACCTTGCGATTCAAAGTTTACAAAGCGCTAATAGTGCATTCGACAATTTAACTAGGTGGTTTTTCACAAACGAGCCTCTGCAACCATTTTCTCTCATTCCCACATGCCCATCTTAAACCCCATAGAATGCTTTCAGCTTTCGGCTGTTGAGGTTTCTTTCCTGAAGTCACAAGACGTTGGCTGCGTCAAACAGTGTGAAGGTACTTTTGTTCATTAAAGAACAAATGTAAATTTTGTTGCTCTTCTTTGCAAATTTGACCATTTTAAATGCATCTAAAACTACAAGTCATTTTCGGCCCTATTACGCACTGCTCCTCTCTCTCAAATGCGTCTACGAAAAATAAGTCCTCGGAGTGGATTTTATTTCGAGTCGAATCCAGGTGGTGCCTTAGAAGTAGATGTGGATTGGTTTTTGTTTGTTGCCCTCCAATCAAAGTGAACTGTGAAGCCTCCCTCTGGGTGCACGTATGCATATTGCAAGGTGTAAAGCCCCATATCAGATTTCAGTTAGCTGAATTAGAATTGCTTTGCACTGCTTTTTCATTTGAACTAAGGTTGAACGTGACATGAAGTCACTGGCTCATACAAACGGGAATTATGCGTCTATACTTAACTTCCAAAAACTTCAAAAGTAATTGTGTTTTACTATAAAGCGCAGCGATTGATTTCTAAGCGATGATGCCGAATTCTTAGACTAGGATTTCAGTGAGTTTCTCCATTTTAATCTCATTATCCACCAAAAATATTGTGATTTGTTATGACAGTAAATAAATGATTTCTTCTCCGTTATTTTTTTAAATCAACAATTGGTTGTTGACTAATGAAAAATTAAAAAAAACTTCCTATGAGATGCAAAGCTCACTGTACAAAAATGGGGTTCGTTTTTATGAAGGTGTTTTGGAGACAAAGGAATTCTGTGTGGGCATTATGTAACAGAGCAATCATCACGTGCCAAAATCAAAAGCCTGGTGTTGTATTTTTAAGAGAGTTATGTTAACAATTTTTGTTACTCTAAAATATAATTTATTTACCTTTAGTTATTATCTGTAAATATGTGCAGTTGCTTGAGTCGCTATTATGACGCCTTGCACTTCGTTGAATAAACTTGGAGTTACCACGCGTCCGGTGAACAATTTCTCCCAGTAGAAAACTGAAATAATAAAAAAATAAGTATTCTCATCTGGCTTTCCTGTTTTTTCGCATAATAAATAGCTTCTCAATTTTGCTTTGTTTTTCTGTAATTCCTGGTTGGATGGAAGCTGAAAGATTATGCCGTTTTTATATAGTAGTTATTATAAAAGCACGCTTCAATTTCATGAAAAAAAGAATTTTAGATTAATTAGAAGAGCTTTTAAACGAATAACTTTGAAGCTCAAGTACGTGAGGATAGCACCAATTATTGATTAAGCTAAATATAATAAGGCAATTAATACAATTTTGAAAGTAAAGTATGTGAATATTTAAGAAAAATATTCATTATAATAAAATACTCACATTTTGTAGAAGAGAACATAATGTCTTTCCCCCTAAAAAGGGAAAGGCAGAATCGACTCTTCCTATTTGTGAGTTGCTTTCATTTTATATCATTTCGTTTCCACGTAAATATATCAAAAAGGATATGAAAAGCAAGAACTTTAGCAAGATTTGTCTTTACCGAAATATTCTTTACCCTTAAGCAGTTGATTAACTGAGTTCTTCAAGTCATTTCTCCTTTGTTAAATAAGATGTGCGTTTTAATCATAAGCTATTCAGCTCGTTGGTATGAATGGAATATAAGATTTTATATCACTCTACAGCAAGCTAAGCAAGTATGTTCGCTTTAATCAGTCTCGTAAATAAACAAACATTAATTCATATTTAAAAATGCACCTCGTTTTATTAATAAAACAGTGAGCACAACTTAGTCAGTTAGTCTAATCAACAGAACCACCACATTCTCCTCAAAGTCAGTTCTCTGTTTTGCTTGAAGTCAATCATGAAAAAAGATATTTAAAGCTGAGCGTATATATGAGCTCATTTGGCAACTCAAAGGCTCACGAAAACTGACCGTAATCTAAGCCAGTAAAAATTTACTACCTCATGAAACGACAAGTTGTTGACAAGAGGTGATTTACTAACTTTTTAGCATTCCTAAAATGGGCGATCTTCTGGATTAAACTACGTTTTTTGAATATTTTAAAAGCCGTTATTATTCCCTATACATTTTTTAAATACCTGCGTTGGGTTTTTCTATGTCTTTAGATTAAATACCTTGTGGCAGTGCACTTCATTAAAACAAATTGCA
This sequence comes from Anomotaenia brevis, assembly GCA_030710315.1. Classification (NCBI taxonomy): domain Eukaryota; kingdom Metazoa; phylum Platyhelminthes; class Cestoda; order Cyclophyllidea; family Dilepididae; genus Anomotaenia; species Anomotaenia brevis. The sequence goes on along the minus strand of JAUOZQ010001394.1, from coordinate 8,304 downwards.
ACCTCATCTGGGCTTCCCGAATTTCACTGTAACAACGGCAAATAAACTGCAATCAAAAACTGCTGGAAATTATTAAATGTAATCTGGTCATGTGCCTAAAGTACACTGTCACGGTTTTCAGAAGACAAACGCTACAAAAACTCTAAATTTGGTGTCTTTTTGCATTTTGCTGTTAAAGCCATTAAAACTCAAGCATTTTACTTCGCGATTCAAAAATGCCGCGAAAGTGAATGACCACCGCAGTAAAACAAAATAATGTTTTTCGCAGCACCTCGATATCATTTTTACCCCTCGATTACATTAGTTTGGCACTGGCTGTCTACTTCTCAATTCTTTGTCTTTTTTTCATATTCACATTAAGCAGAATAATTTAAAAGTGCTTTTTCCGAAATCCCAAATATATGAAAAGGGGTGTGTTTATTTTGCCCCATTCAGAAATGAACAAACATATGGCCAGACAACCTTTTGCGCTAAGAGATAATGAAGCCATGTGATGTTTAACGTCTCCAAGGGATATTTTTAGGGATGCATTAAGGTTTAGGGGTGAGAACTCAATTGACTGTTTGTTTCACGTGGACTTAGCACGAGAGCTAAGTTTATTTTTTGTTTTAGAAAAAGATTTATTTGAGTGTGACTGCAAAGGACCTTTAAATTTGGTATTCTCATTTAAATTATCTGCAAAATCCACAAACTTCAAAGCAATTGGGACGAAATTCAGTTACTTGGATACCCCTCATTATTTATCACCACTGGCACAATCTCCTTGAGATATCTTTCACATTTTTTTGGAAATAATTTATTTCTGCTAGGACATGTTCTTATAAAAAATGATTTATAGCATTTTACAATCTACGCTTCGCAAATTGATAGCTAACAACTGTATAAATTGGAATCTAAGGGATTTTATGGTTTCTCATGGAGATTTTGTTACTTTTTAGAGACTCATAATCAGAAATGTAACTTTATTTTTTTGTTTTAGCTACGAAATTAAAAAATCAAATTTTAAATATCGATTAATTTTATTTTTTTAAAGACGAAAAGAACAAGCACACCTCTAAAACATTTTCAGCTAACCAGAAAGCATGCTAAAAAAATTAGGACTGCTTCTTATTTTGATTATTTAAAGTTGATAAAAACTTAGAAAAAAGCATTTATTGGCATTTCAGTAAGCAAAAACAACTCCTCAAATCTTAATTCAAAGTATATATGAGTTGATTAATTAATGCTCAGTAATACGTCCCAAACTGAAATAAAAGTGCAGTTTTAAATAGGTGTTTTAAATAAAAAAGAAGCAATTCTTGCGTTTCTTGGCAGTTGAATGAACAATTGCGGATATTAAAATATATTCCCAAAAAGTTATTGGAAATATTTAGCTATGCCTCTTTACTCAATACAAATTGGACAAAAAATTTCCCTTTTGCATTCATCTTTATATAAAAAATCATTTAAACAGAAGTTATTCTGCGTCAATTTGTAACTTGCTTTTCCACAAATCAATTGTTGTTGCGTTTTAAATTTAAATAATGTCAATAAAATGCGTTCGATAACTATCCGGTCAGATGATAAGCAAACAGAAATTAATTTCATTGTAAAAAAATAAATTTACACTTGTCAAGTTTGCTTTTGGCTCTTTCTAAACAAGTGGCATTTATTGCGGTGCTTATAACTTACTGTCAGTCAGTGTGTTCATCTTGTGAATATTTGATGAACATAGGCACTAAATAAGGTATTTGTTTTGCTAAAAAATGAAAATATAATGTCTTGATACAGCCAGGAAAAGGGAAGCCTTTAATGATTTTTTAAATATCATAAAATCAGAATTATAACATTGCCTGCTCATTTATGATTCATTATTTGGGAAGAACAAATGAAAACTGCTGTGTAGTGATGCTTCTCGGAAACGATCTCTCATCATTACCTCCAAGCTCCGTCTACGAGTTGGTCATTTCCAAAACTAAAAGTTTAGCGAATTCGGTATTTTGGTGAACAGCTATGAAACCATATTGCATCGTTAAGAACGCACAGAATTTTCACTCAAAGTAGTCTCTGAAACTACTGGCATCCGCTTGAGAAAGGCATTTCTTTTATTAGCAAACATGTTTAGAAATAAGCTCACAGTGATTTGATTATTCTAGGTATAAAGGTAGTCTTTCGACCAATGAAAAGGAGGCAAACATGAATCTTTATTCAACCGATGCTAGTAATCGCATGAATTACTTATATAATCCATCGCAGCTCTTTCGTTCTCACCTAGAAATAAAATCTGATTGGTTTTTTATCAAACGTAAAGAGTTCTTTATGATTAATAAGTTTATACTAAATTTAAATATCGTTTGCTGAGAACAAATGGAATTATTTTCCAACATCTTTTCAAATTATAAATAAAATTTAAGGCGGTTTTTTACAAGCCTATAGATTGAAATTATTAAATTGGTTGTTAACACGGGTGTAACTAGAAAAAAGTCCTCATACGTTCACATCGTCGTAAATTCAGACTAAATTTAAAACTTATTTTAATTATTTCAAATAACTACTTTCTAATATTTGTAAAATGTACAAATAAATTTTGACGATAATTATAGTAGCATTTTAAAAAATCCAAATACGTAATTTATTTTGTATCGAAGATTATTGTTATTTTATTGATCAAATTGCTTCTTTTTATGAATTCCATTATCTAAATATCGTTTTTGTGAGAAAAATAACATGGTCAAATTAGTCACAATTTGTATTGCTCTGTTAGAGGACCAAAAATCAAATTATTAGATAATATTCCAATCGTTAATGAGAATCGTCGGTGTGCAAACTTAAAAAATATTTAAAAACCATTAGTGGACATCCTAGAATGAGTTTATTGCGTCACATAGAAAGTTAATCGATTTTTTGATAAACTAGACAGTGTAAATAATAAGAATGTCATAGAAGAGTGTAAAACCCTTTGAATAAATTGCCAAGCAACATCAACTTGAAAATTGAACGAACTTTGGATTATATTAATAAAATTTAAGGAAAAGGCATAAGTAGACATGTAAATTGAATAAATTTAGAAAGTCAGCAAACCCGCAAAGCAACCCCTTTTTTGTCGTTTTAAACAGCCGGTTAGACCGAATTTCTCTCTTAAGCAGCCATCTGTTTAACTTTAGTTTTTCCATAAACTTACAAGATCGGGCGCCGTAATAAATAATCCTACAATTTAACGGCTTCATTTTTCTGGACGAGGCTCACGACAAATTGAAAAAAAAAACTTTTTCGTTGTTCAGGTTTGGCAATTTAAAAAAACGTTTGCGACGAAAATGAGACACCACCGTTTGGACTCTCATTGACCTTTTGCCACGAGTAACATTCATTCACCACCTAGAAACAATATAAAATCTCAAAATTTGGCAAATTTTAAGGTAATGCTCACATTTTTGTCTGAAACCGATTGAATGGTAATCCGAAGATCTTATACCAATAGAAGGAGTGAAGTGAAGTGAAGTGAAATGGCTCTTGATTAATGATGAAGGTCCCTTTGCTCTGAAAATTTTTCTGAGTTGCTTCTTTACTCAGCTCATGGGTGAAATCCTCACATTTAGGCAACCCAAAGGAAGAAAAAATCTCTGTTCTCATTACTTGGATCTGGTAACATCCTTTTCTAGATTTTTCAAAGGCGATTTTACTCTGTAAGCGCAGACCTCAGAAATTCATTGACCTGAATAATACTGTTTTAGAAATACTGTTTTAATACTGCTTAAGAAATAAATTTATTTAAAAATCATATGATTGATTTGCTATACTTTTTAATCCACTAAATTTGCGACGAGAATAAAAAACGTAAACGCTCTCTTTGCAATATTAAAACGAAAACAAAATCACGTTGCATTTGATAGGCAAAATTGTTTTTGGAAAATTTTCACCATCAGTCGAGAGGCTATTATTTTTGAAAAAAATTAATATTATAATTATTATTGTTTATAAATATAATTATATATAATTTTATATATGATTCTATACGATTATATGATATTATATATTATATAATCATATAATTAGAATTTAATTACAATTATAGTTTAATAAGCTGGTTTCTGTACCTTTAACACCAAAAATCCCCATATAACAATAAACTGCAATGGAAAATAAAAAAATATTTTAACAGTTAAATAAACTGGAATATTATTTTTAAATAAATTTATGTTTTGAATCTGCAAATGGATGATTTGACGATGCAATTTTGCTTAATTCATTTATGAAGATTACAAAACAGTATGATTGAATATTCCATAATGTTTCCATTTAGATACATCCTCGTCAATTTTAAACAAAAAACGGGTTCTCTTTCAATTTAGAGAAAAATGGACACACGAATTTAGAAAAATATTATTTCGTTGGGATAGGTAGTGATGATTCCTGATTGTTGATTGGATATATTGTTCGAAACGTTATCTAATGAGTTGGTTCAATGATTTGCGGTTTTAAATTTAATTTATTTTCAACATTGTAATTTGAATAATTTTTTTAGTTTTGACTTTAAATTTTGAATTTGTTACATTGGTTCTGCTTAATGATAAATCCTTATTTTATATCAGGAAGTAAGAAAACTTAGAGATATTAAAATTTGCAGATTTTAGAGCCGGGGCAATTTATGGCTTGGTGAGACTTTAACACCAGAGCAAGGCTTAATTCATAGCTACCTATATATGTTTAATAAATAATAAATAACTAAACAAACTCTTCGATTTCTGGTATTTTTGTCGTAGTCACCTATTTAAAAATAGAAAATCTTATTACAAATATAAGGCTTTTTCGATTTTCAGTAAAAAAAGAGCGTTTTAATTAAAAAACCGTTTGAATATAACATGTCAAATTAAAAAAACACCCTGCAAAAATACCAGCGCAATAATTTTGTGAGTTCTTAATTGTTAAAAAGCATTTTGTTGTTTTATTGGCAATTCATTTTTAAGAATTCTGGATAATTCCCGTTTGTATGAGCCAGTGACTTCATGTCACGTTCAACCTTAGTTCAAATGAAAAAGCAGTGCCAAGCAATTCTAATTCAGCTAACTGAAATCTGATATAGCGCTTTACAGCTTGCAATATGCATACGTGCACCCAAGAGGGAGGCTTCACAGTTTACTTTGATTGAGGGCAACAAACAAAAACCAATCTACTTCTACTTCTAAGGCACCACCTGGATTCGACTCGAAATAAAATCCACTCCGTGGACTTCTTTTTCGTAGACACGTTTGAGAGAGAGGAGCAGTGCCTAATAGAGCTGTAAATGACTTGTAGTTTTAGATGCATTTAAAATGGTCAAATTTGCAAAGAAGAGCAACAAAATTTACATTTGTTCTTTAATGAACAAAAGTACCTTCACACTGTTTGACGCAGCCAACGTCTTGTGACTTCAGGAAAGAAACCTCAACAGCCGAAAGCTGAAAGCATTCTATGGGGTTTAAGATGGGCATGTGGGAATGAGAGAAAATGGTTGCAGAGGCTCGTTTGTGAAAAACCACCTAGTTAAATTGTCGAATGCACTATTAGCGCTTTGTAAACTTTGAATCGCAAGGTGGAGTTTGCACTAACATTTGTTTGAATAAGAAGTGCAAGCGATGAGATGTGACCTTGAGGCAAGTGAATGCATTGATTAAGGCGAATTCAATGATCACAGTTACGATCTTGTTTGCGATTGCAAAGTCAGATAACTTCCTAAGCTCTTGTGAAAAGACAGGCTTAATTGTGCACTAATCCCACGAAAACTCCACCGCAAAGACAGCATTATGATGCTGCCTAATGCGAAATTGAGCAATATAGTTACCACTTTGTCAGAAATTACACAGAACTGGCTTACCAGAATGAAAAATCAGTCTTAGTTATCTAAAGATAGATTGAACTTAAAATTCTGCAGTTAATTCGAAGATTTTGCAAGTGTATTGCCTAAATAAAAGAATTACTTCTGAATGGATGATATTAGAACCTTTTAGAAATTAATTTTGATTAAGTTTTGATAATAAATGAAATGCAAGATACTCAAATATTTTATGTCGGAAAATAATATCTTTTTTGCTTTGCCAACTGTTCGACTGGGAATTAAAAAGACATTTACTGCGCATTTACTTCCAAGGTCATCTTTGAAATTATTTCCAATTCCTCAGAAAAAATCACCATAGCCTGAACAAAGTAAGTGCATTTACACGTCTTTCGATCTTCTAGGCAGTTTTCCCGTATCGCGGCCTTGGGATCACCCGAGAAACCATTTTTTGATTCGTCGACTTCTCAGCTTTCAACTTGGAGTTCCACGTGGGAGCAGTTTCCTTGACTGTCGATTTTCAACCAAGGAAATCGCTCGTACATCAGTGCAACCTCTCGCGCGGCTATAATTTTTATTCATTAACAGTAATCGGAAATATGTTTAACTAGGTTTTTTAGTTTATCAAGCCACGGCAACGCTTGTGAGGCCGTTGTAAAACTGAAATCTTGCTCTGTCAGCCCAAATTGAGATCCTGAATATTCAATACTTTCCGCCTGTCTGCGCACAGTTATTTACCTTTAAATAACTTTCTAAAAAGCCGCCTTGGTGTTTTATTTCATCATTTTTTGTGATGGAAAGTCTTTTATGCCTTCGTGGATCGTCTTTGCTTCGTTGGATCTTATTTCAATTACCCTGCTTTTCATTCCAGTCAATTTTGACGAAATAGCGCTATTTGAGCATGGATGGTATTCTTTAACGTGCAAGAATGCATTAACTCTTGTACGTATGGTCTTAATATTAAGGAAGCCTGTATGAAAATGATTGCAGATTACTGGAAGAGAATTTAATATCCCCTGAACTGTTCTGAAATGTTCCACTTGTCAAAAATTGACAAGTCGTTCCCCGATCTAGTTTAGAGCCAGGCGTCCCAAAAGTGGTGTACTCACCCCAGAGGCACACCTTATTTCCTTCAAATACAAGTCCAAATTCTAAATTGTTTCCTTGATAATACAGTTGTCCAAAATTTGATTCATAATCTAGATAATTTAGTCATTAATAAGGAGCGCTAAGGTGTTTAGTATATGAGCCCTATATTGAGAATAGCCAAAATGTGACAAATGACTGCTAATGAAATGAGGTTCTAAATTGTGCCGAATTTGTTAACAGAGATGGGCAGACAGACAGAATTGAAAAAAGTTTACTGGAAGTTTAATTTAAAAATTATTTCACAAACTTATTTAAAGATGTTTGTCAATGACACTTTATTAAACATATTTTTTTGAAAAACCACTTATTATGACAGTTTAGCCAATAATTCGTTTCAAATAGTCTTATAAATTCAGGCATTCAATTTTGTTCAAGAAATTAATGACAAATAATTCATTACTATTATGGGACAATTTGCTCTTCTAAGTCAAAATTCTATTTCATTTTGCGCTTGAATTTATACATGCAAGGACGCTAGGATTGTTCATTTATAAAACCAGTTCTTATCTGTAAATGCGTATTTATTTGTTTATTTAAAATATTTAATTGGATAGGGCTGTTTTATGATTTTGCGTAGTAGTATTGGACTGATCTCACGAATCTTTGAGTTAATGAAGTGAGCTAAATTAAATTTTAAGTCTCCTTAAAAACAACTATATATATATGCATGTATGTAGCGCTATAGTGTTTATTCAATGAAAGTCGTAAATTAGTCGGTTAACATGGAAGTCAAATGGTAGCTTCTGTTTGGTTAGTCACAAAGCGGTATTGTTTACAATGTTAGCAAAGACCTAGAAGACAGGTTTTGTAGCTCGATTTTTTCAAATTCAGGGTGTTTCTTAAGGATTACTTTTGAAATTCATTTAAAAGCTTTGTTAGAAACACTTGAAATAGTGCCATTAATTGAAAAGAGAAACATTTCTGCATGTTTTGATATTGTACAAATAATTAAAATGCATAAAACAATGGGAAAAATGCTTCTCGCCATAGGCAGAAAAATTTCTTTGGAAAGGCAAAAAAATTTTTTGCAGCAAACCAAGACATGCAAATGAATGATTTTGCAGACCCCCTCGCTAACCAGTGTTTTCTAATAAAAATATAAATTTCACTCTCGCATTCGAACTTCGTCACTCTGTTCTTATAAGGAGAATAAGAAATGAAAAGTTACTTTTATAAAGCGCAAAAATTACACTGCTCTGAGTTGTGAATCTGCATCGAACGTTAGAAGGAAATATCAAACGAGTCCTCTAATTTTGGAGTGCCAGTACAATTTAAGGTTTTAAACAACCTCGAAATATTTAAATTTTAATTACTAGGGGAAGATTCAAGATTGAATTAATTGGATAAAGAAATCAGTCAACGATTCA
>JAUOZQ010001393.1:0-13544 GCA_030710315.1 Anomotaenia brevis | reverse complement strand
GTGATTTTAATCAAATAAGAAAACCCACCTGAAGGCAGCCTCTATGACAGTGCTCAAATATCAAGCTGAATGTTCCATTACTGAGATAACAACCCACAAAGGGGTTTACATTCTCGTGACGTATTTCTCTCAGTCCGGCCAAGTAGTTGATAATGCTTGAACAAAGTTGCACGGGATATATGCCCAGATGTTTGATGAACACAGAGTCACCCTGAAGGTTAAAACAAAGCCCATGCCTCACATTTAAATGCGGAACTTTCTTCTTTTCCGACGCTTTGTTAAAGTCACCCTTCATTCCGCCAACACTGAGCACACTTGAAGATGGGATATCTGGAATAGATAGTGTGAATTCCACCTCCGGTGGTCTTTCAAGATCCATTCGCGAGCCTCTTCGAGACTGAAAGTTAAAGACCCAATTAGAATGCCCCTACCGTGTTTTTACTGCAGCAAGCCGTTTCTTCATCATTCTCGTCAGCATCATCACAGTACTGCAGATCTGATTCGACATAGATGAGCTTCCTTGCCCGTCTGCGTTTTCGTTTTGTCACCAGTCGTCTGCAAAGGTGTCACTGAAGATGTACCACACCGGCTAGCGCTGTGCCAAGAATATTTGCGTGCAGGATATTCCTCCTCGATTCTGGGTCACAAGGGGCAGACAAGCAAGGTGTATATCTGGGTCCCTTCCCTAGACCAGGCCACCTCATTTTCCCCTTCGCTATAGGCATAATCTGTGGATACAGCATCACATCAACCAGGTCAAAGAGATCCTCATATGTCGCTTTGCTGAGTTCTTCTTTGCTCATGTTAGTAGCTTCAGAGTGAAGCGTGAAGAAGTACGTATCGTAAAGACCCTGGGTGTGCAGTCCTTCATCCTGGTTCAAGTAGGTGAAGGTTATATTTGGGAGTTTGGGAACTTCAAGCACAGTGGCAGAGCGAAACGGCTCGAAGTAGGGTGTGGTGGGATTGATGAATCCGTTGTTTTGCTCAAGGTTATATCTGACCAGTCGGGTTGCCAAAGCGGCACCATGAGCCACGGATAGGCTGATGTTCTGAAAAAAACAAAAGCAGCATTTTAGAAGTCTTTCTTTAAAAAATCACTAGGCCTCAATTCTTCTAAAAAGCTGACACAGAGTCAGCGTCATATGAGCTATGCATTAACGACAGGAAAGTGGTAAGACTACTTCCCAAAACCAAATGAGGTCTGGGGATCGTGGGTCAGAGGAGATGCTCATCTACATTCCTTAACGATTTGGACGCGGATTTCCTAGAAATTGCAACGCAGTTCATCTTGGCAGAACCCCCGCTGCTATAGTTTGTAATTGTGAGAAGGCAGCTGTCTGTATTAACTACTTTTTTCGGCTCTCCCCAGACGTCTAGAATACTCGCCTGCAACAGGTCGAGAATAAAGTAGACGGAGATCATTCGTCCGGAGAAATCACCCCTTTTTTCCACTGTTCGAGAGGCCTATTCAGCAAGTTTATATAACATCAATCTAAACGTTTCATGACATTTGCTTTTGATAGCAAGGATCCATGATGGATTGCAACTCGTCCGTGATGGAATCCAGTTCCACGTGTTCAACTCCCGACGAACATTTTTGTGGAAACTGGGTTCTGCAGGTGTTCACTGAGCACTGATGTGACTTTAAGAGTAGTGGCTCTGTAGTCTTCTCCACAAATTCTCTTAAAAGAGAGACCAACAGTCCCTCCCAGCCAATAACTTCGACTTTTGGCCAGACCTGTGCTTTGTCGAGCACGTTGTTTCTTCTTTTTCAAAGCTATTCACTACTTTTTAGGCAGTACCTCTTGAAACGCTAAGCCTTCCGAGGGCAGTCTCTGTTAAACTAGAGCCTACCATAGGAGAACCAACAATTTGTTTCTTCGAAAGTCCTAGAGATTTGCAATTATTTACGGTCAGCCTATTTCTAATGTCTGTATAAAATGTTAATTTATGTAAAATATTAATTAACAAATATTTCAAAGTAAAATCATTAAAAATGGTCAAGTTGTGATCGTTTTAACATGTCCAAAATTATAATGCGACGATGTTACGTGTTTCCGCTATTTTGTAAAACCCCTATGTCTTGTTGATAAGCTTTGGTGTAGTTGCCCGCTACAATACTTTGTGGCGGCCAGACTAAGCCCTAATTCCCACTGTTGGCTCAGTGTTTGATGAGCTATCCAGACGCGACAAACTAGATACGGGACAGCCTCCAAGACACGCAAGCCGGTCTACCAAGTCAATCTAGGTTCGCCCCTCCCCCCTGTTCTAATACTACATAAAACAGCTCGAGTGCGTATCTCACACATGCGTTTCTACTCAACGTTCTGGTATGCACGCTTCTACTAAGTATGTGGGATGGTTAGTCTTATCCAATCGGGAGTAGACGATGCATCTTAGAGAGAATTATAGTGCTGTTGATCCGTCTAACAGGAGAATCCAAGTGTGGCTGTTGCGGTTATGAGTACCCGGAATAATGCGGTTTCGCTACCAGAGAGGTGCTAACTGGAACGTTTATCAACAGCGTTTGATAATGAGTAGTGCACTCAAATGGCTTTATGAGGTAAAGGAACAGGGGGCGAAATGACTAAGACTCTGTTTTCCGACAAGGTGATCCGGTAACTAGAGTTTGGAACGACTTTGAAATGATATGAAAGAAAATAACATTGATTAAATTATGTGGACCGCCAAATGGCCATTCCGCTGCGAATATTTAAGCAAAATATTTAAAATCCAATTTCTGCCTCAAGAGAATTGTTGATCTTTAATTAAAAATGAGGCTCTTATACCTGTTTTGTATCATACCTGTGAAGCAAATATGACGAGTTTACTTTTTGGAATTTTCATCATTCGGGTGAAATTTATTTTGTTAATCTGTTATAGTAATTTCTCATTTGAATTAGATTTTTTCAAAAGAAATACTTCCAGTATTTCCCAACGAATTCATCACAATGCGAATTCACTGGTTGAATGGCGTTTCTGCACGTGCAAAAGCAACGGGAAGAAATTGTTAGCCAATTTTTGATTTTCTTAGTCATCGATTCGATCAAAATCCTGTTGGTTGTAGCAGCTTGAAAATGCACCAGCAGTTAGGAAAATGCCAACGTCTTTAATGTCATGTCAGTATTCCTGGGCTGGGCAAAATGATGGAAACATCTGACACTTTAGCATTTGATATGTATGTTAAAATTAACTGCCTTTACGGACATTGAAAATTGGTAAAACCTTATAAAAACCTTGTATAAACCTTCCAAGACTGTCAATGAGGTCAAACTGCTAGTGTTCGTATGGCAGGCGCTAGTGCAATAAACACTGCATACTGTCAAGGGGTACTGTCTCAAAGAGAACCAATGCCGCTTTTGAAAGAGAAAAACGTCGGCCTCAGCAAAGCAAAGTTCTGGCCGAGAGTAGAAGTTGTCTGAGAGAAGAGGCGGAACTCCAAAGTGATTGAATGTTAGAGAGGATCGCAAGACCACGACTCCTGCAATCACTGCAGGGCTCAATGAACGTCTTTGAATTTAGTTTCCACAGTAACTGTTCGTTGGGAGCTGCACAACTCCGGATTCTCCCACTGAGAAGCTGCAATTACAAAACATCTACTCTCATAAACGACAAATGTTTCAAAGTTGATCTGTCCCTTTAGCAGTTAAAAAATGCGATTTTCTCCGTCGAATCATCGCCGTGTACCTCATTTCCTACCTCTGATCGAGTGTGCTACGTTTAGCGAAAGTCGAAAGGAGCATTTAAGCCTGGTTGCTGCCTTCTCCCAACCGTAAAATATGACGGAGGTTTCTGTGATGATGAGCTGGGTGCTATTTTTTTGGAAATCCACCAGCCAGGCCTATTTGATAGCACTTCTCATGAACGGATTGACAGCCAAAACTATGTAGAAATGTTGGACTACCAAGTTCGTCCTGCGGTTATTCAACAACTTTTTCCGGAGTGGAACGCCGCCATCGTCACCTAAAGAACTTGGTCAAAATTCCATTCCAAGCAATCCACACTTTGTATGAATCATTATTTCAGATAATCGAGGATGTAATTGACACAAGATGTGGGCCTACACGTCATAAAAATATATTCTGATGATTTCTCATTGTGTTTCGCTATTTATCGATCCCCGTAAGTCTTTTTGACTTCCTTACCATCAGAATTACCTTTATTCATTCTTAATTTAACGACTTCAATATTGAGCTCTTACAAGAAGTGTCTTCTTGCTACCATGCATCAAAACTTTCTCAGTTTTGTTTACTCTTATACAGCAAAAATTAACGACCAGCTAGGGCTCTACCTTCTTTAGCACTTCCGAGTGCGGGTCGTAGACAGTGCCGATGGGCAAGGCAGTGAGGATGATGAGAGAGCTGCCAGCAGCTCTTGTGGGTCCCATGAGCGGGAGAATAGCCCTCCAAGTTCGTAGAACGTCATAGGCCATTATGTTCCTTGTTGCCAAGTGAATAATCGCAATGCGACCTTCCTGAACGCACGTGAGGTTTTGTAACTCAAACACGAATTTGACTGCTAGCGTTGGCGTCGCGAAGATGATAACAGCTGGGTGTGAACAATCGGAAGATTACAAGAGTGATTTACAATGGTATGGCGGTTAATTAGCATCGAGATGGAGATAATTCCACTATCACTTGCTCTATGTTCAATAAAATGTCGTGACCGCTACTGGAATATTAACAATAAACACCGCAAACCTTCTAAAGCTTGTTGGAAATAAATAACAATAATTTTCAGATTATTTATAATTGCTACTACATACCTAACTTACTCATACAATTAGGACTCACGGTGGAATTCATTCGGAATTTATAGGATGAACTGGTAACGATATAGTATATCTCACTGGAAATAAATTCGCTTTTCTTTCAAGGACTCATATTCCTATTCAACTTTTGTTTCTTTAAATTTGAATCCATGCCATGGCTTCACTTTTATGCAAACTCTGACTACTACTAACGCCAAAACTCTTTTCAGGATAGTAGAAAGCATTTTTTCTCACTTATTGATACAGTTTATGTGGAGAGGTAAATAAATAGATTTGGAATGAGCAACTCACCATCGATATAGTGTTCTATGTACATCAAAATATCCTCGAAATGATCCGTGCATTTAACTGCTAATGTGGCTCTCACATCCAGCACTTTTCCCTTGATTTGCGACGCTGACAAAGTAAAAGTGAGGGCTTGTTGCAATTCCTCGACACTGAAATCCGTGCTTCTACTTTCGTAGTAGATTGCCACACGTCTCCAGCCCTTGTGAAGCAGGTAGACAAGCAGGCTCTTCAACCGCGTTATTCATTGAACCTCTGTTGAAATCGTGGCTATAGGCGGTGGAGCAGAAATATTCAAAGATCGAGTATCCGCCAAGTGCTGGGTGAATGTTGAGGAGAAGCCCAGTTTCGGACAGTAGTAGGAGATCTGGTAGAGCTGTTGCATCTGAATCTCACTTTTGTTCCCAAAAACAATCCATTGGTTGACCATGTTGCAGAATATCCTACGGTGACTGAGGACTCGTCCTATACGCGTGAAGCATGTCAAAACTGAATATTAAAGTGCAATAATACGAGTCTTTTTGTTGGAGCCTTATCCAGCAAGCACTTTGCAACTTTAGCTGAGAAACTAGGCTTTCCAGGTTTCTTAATGTTCTTATCTATTCACGAGTCTGGCTGATTGAATACCGGTATGTTCATTATTTAAACTTACTTAAATAGCATAAATATATTTCATATTCCATCATTTTTTAGGGTTATTCCACAATTTTTATTCTTAAATCTAACTAAATTTAGAGAGTATTTGTAATGTCAAATATGGGGTGGTGCCCCTACAGGAGATCGCGATACGGCCACACAGTGATAATCAGGGAAGTCCATTGGTGTCTGAATCTTTACTCAAAGGTAACATTTGATGCTTCCTTTATTTATTCCAAATTAGAACAGATTTTATGCAGGGTCATGAAACAATAACTGAACTGCTTGAAATGAGCAGTGTTATCTTATCTTTGTAGTAAGTGAACAATAATGATGCCAGAAAATTACCTGTTGTTAAACCATCGAGTTGAAATGATGATTTGAATTTGCTGATAGTATAGTCCCAATCATGTAGTACAATATAGATCCAGCAGTTTTTCTTGCATTAAACGGCTTATTTGGGGGAATGTGTGCTTCTACGTGTATCAGTATCGCAAATTGTGTTATTCACATTGAGTTCATTACTAGGTTTAAATTGGTAGAGTAACGCTTTCAATACAATTGTGCTACAAATAACGTCTTTTTGCAACTCTTGATTCACTATTAGAATGTCTCTCAAGCAAGTAAAGAAGAATCGACTTGAATGGCAGTAGACATAGAGGAGATGAGTAGCGGCACTTTTGCAAACTGTTCGAGTATTTTTTCTCCTTTTCGCTTTTAACCTATGCTTAAATAAAACATTTTGCAAGTTTATATTTTCGCAGGAAGTTTGTAGCATCTACTGAAACAATATTTGTTTGAATTAATCCACTGGCTGAGGTTTTTCAATCGCAATATATTAGTACGATTATTTTTCTAAAATCCAAGTTATTACTATGCTATTGTTTTTGAAAACTTCATTCATTTATTTGAAGAATATAAATCTAAAAAGTGCTAACTTCACCTTAAATAGTGCATTATTTTCTAGGAAACCCAACACTTCTGCCAAAGAAAACTTGTTTCATTAATTGTTGTTTGGGAATGAAACGGCTCTAAATATTTATGCTATTTTTATCAGAAATTAATAATTTCATTGATAAAAATTGATTAAAAATGCAAAACATTATTTTGATTTAAGATAAATGGATGTATAAAGAGTTGAGTAAAATGTTTTTTTCTGAAAATGGCAGAAAATTGAGTTGAATGGTTATTTATGTCGAAGAAACTCGTACCCATTCAAACGAGCATTTGTTTAAATTTATTATCATCTGACAAGCCTAGGAATATTAAGCTAAGTGCGGGACATTTACCATGACCATGAGAGTTGTGTTTATCTTCGTTACGATTTTCCTTT
This sequence comes from Anomotaenia brevis, assembly GCA_030710315.1. Classification (NCBI taxonomy): domain Eukaryota; kingdom Metazoa; phylum Platyhelminthes; class Cestoda; order Cyclophyllidea; family Dilepididae; genus Anomotaenia; species Anomotaenia brevis. The sequence goes on along the minus strand of JAUOZQ010001393.1, from coordinate 6,519 downwards.
TTGGGGTTCCCTTCGCTCTTTTATCTTGAATTAGACCATTTTATTTCCTCGATAGGCAAATTAAGCACCTCGTTTTACGCAGGTTTCTTATCTTATCTCTGGGTGACTCTACATAATAGCATTTCATTTCTTGACTCTAGTGTAAAATCCTATTTTCTCCATGCAATGTTTTAAGGAATAGTTATAGATCTATTGGATTTTTAACCATGGGTGATTGAAAACGCTTTTAAGACTAAAAAAATTCACTTTACCGATTAATTACAAGTGAAAAATAGCGGTAGGCGATAGCAAGATTATTATTATTAGCATTCTACGACTTGTTATACACATATTCTGAGGGTAAGTGGAATTCATTTTTATAAATAGGTCCTTCAGTGGTCAGAATTCTCGTTTATTAACTCATAATCTTTGCCCCCTGAAAAAGGGTTTTGGCAAAATAGTGGAAACACCTTGAAAAGACAACTAACTTTAATGTACTATAGTGGAAGTCCACCTTTTGCGTTAACCACGGCCTCGATTGTCCGAAGTATTGATTCTCAGAAGTTTTGGATTGTTAGTTCGAAGAAATTTTCAATCCATTTTCTCAATAAAAACACCCCTTTCAGTTCTTTTGGAGACGATGGCATCGGTAGCGGTGGAAATCGATTTATTACTTAGTTCCCCTATAATCCACAATAAATGCCCCGCACTAATGTTGAGGTAGTCTGGGATTATGGAGGCCAGATGAGATGCTCAACGATATTGGAATGTTCCCCGTGTCATTCTTTAACGATTCTAGCAGTATGGATTGGTGCACTACCATCTCCTTGAATGATGGCGGCGTTCTCCTCAGGAGGCCAGAAAACCTAAACTACCATTGGATGAACATGGTCACCCACCCTCATTGAGATCCGCACTGATTCCAGGTGTCATGGTCTTGCGATTTCTAACGAATCTATTTAGAGACGGTCGGTCTCAATAACAACCCTATATTACAGGCAAAACAGATGACCCCAATTCTTAGTGGGCCACCTGCTTGCCTAAATTGTGGCCTAAAACATTTTCCGAGCTTATCAACTGTATTTAAAGGTGATTTAGTGCTTCATTAACACTATATATGAAAATAAAACGGCTAAATTAACTTAAGCGTGGATAGATATCAAGGTTTCGGTCTTAGTTTCACAGAATAACCGAATCAAGCTAGCATTCGGTGAAAAGACACTTAAGAAAAAATTAAATCTCCAGGTAATTTTAAATAAGACACCGTCTCTACGTTAACAAACATCTGATGGACTATGTAGCTTCCTTAACGACTTTTCAAAAGTGCACAAAATGTGATGTTTCTCTACTTTTATGATTTGCAAGTGTCTTTTACGTATTTGTGTCAAAGTCTATTTAAGGTCAGAGCAAACCCGGAATGATTTTTCAAGCAAATTACTGGAATTTTAAAGACAATCAGATTACTTAAGACGATTTGCATTAATTTAGATTTGTAAACATCTTTTTAGGTTTAGTAGTGTAGTAGGCTTGCGAAGGTAGGTGCCTGCTGTTTTCTCAGGTGGAAAGTTGTACGAAAAACTAAGGCCAATCAGTTTCTTTACTTACTTACATATCGTAAAGTAGTGTTTGCGAACATTCCTTGTCTACCGTGCCTACCTTTTCCATTGAATCCGCAGGACTAAAACCATTTAGGTGCGAGGTATACCAACGATGCTTTGCACATAGATCGAACTTGAGTTACCACATCAATGTCACTCAAAAAAGTATGTTCCTTTTGTATTCCTCTCTAAAACTGTGACAAAAATAAGCAAGAGTAATCATAAAGAGAGTAAGAGAACACAAAGTCTGAATTTTTTACTTCTTAGATGGGGAATATCGTTAAAATTTTGTCACAAAAAAATGTAATTTATCCTACAAATGTACAAGAAAAAGATTTTGCTTTTGTTCCTCGGTTTTTTAATGAAATTGTACAAAGTGAAGCCCTACAAGTTTGATTATTGCAAGAAATTCTTCATTCTTCAATGCTATCTCAAAAGTCACATTGACAGAACTCACAAAAGTAGGAGGCCCAATGACCATTATTATCTTAATTTAACTGACGCAGTTGATCAACAAATCGTGGTCTTTCAGTAACACCAAGGAAGAAATCAAAGTAAGGAATTCATCTGTGAATATCGTTTATGCTCTAGAGTAGATGAATAGCTATCTGTATGCACTTATCGGCTCGCGTTGTTGTATTGATAGAATACAAATCATGGAAATTATCACAATCTGCTGCTAAGATCTTACTATAGCGTGGATTTCAAAATTCATCATGGTTTAAAAATATGTGATCATAAATGAGGTGGTATTGTGTTCTTAAAACGAGATATCATCTGAAAAATGTCATTATTAAGTAAAATATGAGATGTTCCACATTTTGTCGATTAGGTACAATCATCGCTTTTCTGAAGAAAGATTTTAAGAGAATGAATTAAGTTCAGAATATTGTTGGTTTGATAATACAGAACAACAAACTGGTGCTTATTTTCGGAATTCCGCTTGATAAGATTTTTGCAAAGTTTTATTTAAATTTTTGACACAGAACCCTCTATCTATCTCATAAAATCTCTTTTTAACATTTTAGGGGACAAACGTACGGTTATGGCCATTTTTAAACATTTATGTTGCAAAATGCCTCATTACATATACAGAATAGTATCAGGTCATGGAAAGAGTTGCAAAGGGTCATGCAAATAAATGAATGAATGAAACAACTAACCGGATATTGTACTGTAATGATTGCACTTTCCTTGATCACTTAGGGCTTCCATCCGTCTCCAATTGAGCTTATTTACACCATGATTGTAAAAATCTTTTGGTTTGGGTTTGAAGAACTCGAAAATGTTGGTTTCAACCTCTTCCTGTACTGCAAAAGCAGCTCCTTAGAAACGATTTAATACAATGGTAGTCCGAGGGGCAGAATGTAAGGAGAATAAGGGGGATGATGGACTTTCTATCAAACAATTTCTTCTTCTATCTTTTGTGATATGACTCTTGTTTCGTGGGATCTGGCTGCATTGTCCTGATGAAACAACATCGACGCCCGATTTGCTGACAGTCGATTTGAGCATTAATTGTTGCTGCAACAGGTGGTAAGCATTTAAAGTGAACTACTCTTTAGCGATCTCGCATGGTTGAAGTGATAAAAATCGTTTTCATTTTATAATCCCTTTCCGACTGTGGTGGCGACAGAGGTCTTTTCCTCTACCACCCTGCCACTTTCTATGACGCTTTACAGTTTGATATAGGATGACCATTTTTCGTCGCCCGTCACAAGTCTAACCACCAAAAGGGTGAAACCGTGAGGAAGGAGGGAGAGGAGACGAGCAGATGTCAACTCGAGATTTGAGTTGTTTGTGAAAGAAATTCGTGGGTAGGCACTCATTCTCTGGGTTTGCAAACTTTCCAGGTTTTTGAAGATGGCAATAATGGAGAATGAGGTGGTTTGAACTACGCTTAATTGCCAATTCCTCAAATTTTAAGACACGATGAACTTCTTCACGAGCTAATTCATGAAGCTTTTCATAGAGCTCAAATGGTCGTAATCCGTTTCGGTCTTCTCTTCTTCGTGGAGGGTGAAATCTCTACTTCCATTGTACTTTGCAAAACAGTATCGTTAAAACATTTTATTCACATGACCTCTCTATAAACAGAGCAGGCGTTTCTAGCCTCTTCGACTGCTGTTGCGTTTCCTTTATGGATCTACTAAAAAAACAAGCGCCACAAATGATTCTTTGAAATTTCCGTGTTAGCAAAATTTTAATCAATGGTGTTTTGAAATTCATTACCCTTCTAATGCAACAAGTGATCGTTTTAAATGCTTTTCAATTTAAATTTATAAAGTTCACTCTACATTTTATTAAAATTAAAAAAAGAGAAATTTAGACAGATTTTATGGGATAAGCAGATAGTAATATATATATTTATTTAAAGCAATCAGATGGAGAGATTAAAAACGAAATTGCCCAATTTCTCAACGTTAACAACATTAAAATATCATATTTAGACTCGCCTGCGTCTACACCGGTGCAACCATCGGATCACAGTGTGAAGTGCATCAAATGGCGCACCGAAGAATCTCTAAATGCAAAATGTTTGTTACTGAGTGTTGTCATCAATTCCATTGAGTTCTGTTAATATTCTTCAATACGTGATGATATTAAGACGCTCTTAAAACAATTTAAAATCTCAAACAACGGCCATTAAATATAATCATAAATGTATTCCCTGTTGTTCGTATCCGATCTCCATTAGCGGACCGTTGGACCTATGGAAAATGAAGTCTGTTCAAGGTAGTTGACACTGTAAGCTCAGCGCGATGGAAATATAGGGGTTAAAATCAACAAATAAATTTCGTTACTGCGTAGATCCACTTTCTGCTGTAATTACAGCCTTAATTCTTTTGGACTGTCTCCTGGGGAGTTTTAACCTATTTTTATTCGAATACGCTCCAGTTCTTCAAAGAAGAATCAATTTCTTACTTGAGTATCTCAAACTGACCATGAACGCTTCCATTAATGAGGTGCAGGTGTGGTGTTTGTGACGACCAGATAAGATACTCAAATTCTTGGTGGCATTCTTTAACAATAATGGCTCTGTGGAATAGCGCTACATAATCATCTTCAAAGATGGCGGCGTTCCCCTCCGCAAACGGTTCTTGAGCATCCACAGGATGAGTTTGGTTTCCCGCTAAAATCCCTAAATAATCTCGGCAATTAGGCATTGATTACATGGACTTCCATAATAAATAGCATACCAGATCATGTTTACAGGAGCTCCCATGCCATTTTTTACTGATGGGAGAAAGGGAGTCTACACCGAATATTTCTTTTTGGGTGTCTCCAATCATTGTACACTCGTCTACCGGAGGTCGGAAATAAGGTAAGTGAAGATCATTCGTCAAAGAAAATCATGATCTCCCACTGCTCGAGGAACTGTACTTTCCGGAGTTTTCCACTGCACCTCTCTAAGAGCTGAGAAATAGTTGTCTTTGAGAATAGAGTTTTTCTAATTGTATTTTTTATCTAGTGGAACCCAGGTTTGTGCAGCTTCTGACGGAAGTTTATGCAAAACCCGTGTTCTGTAGGTGTTCACTGAACTCTGCTATGATTCTAGGAGCCATGACTGCTATCCTCTCCAACAATTCCATTTAGCCTCCGAGGTATTCAGTCAACAACTCCAACTTTCGCCCAGACCTGTACTGTGCCTAGGTCGGTTTTTCCTTCACTTTCAAAGGTATTTACTACTATTGAGACAGTGCTATTTAAATATCGATATTCGGGGCAATTGCTCTTATATTACAACCAACAACATGGCCTTCTTGAAAGTCTGGGTTAGCTGCCATTTTGCTAAGGTTATAATCATTATACATATCTGCAAAAGCACCTATTTTAAATAAGCATAGTAAAAAAAAGATATGATAAACATAAACAGTATAAAATGGCAATTTTTAGTTTATAACAGGTTGGAAGATTATGACGCCATAATGTCAGGTATTTCCACTATTTTGTCCAGCCCCTCTATGTGAATGGCAGAAATTTAGTCTATAATTTTGCAAATTGAGTGTTATATTCATGACATTGCATAAAAGGTAAATGATCTTTTGAACTAAATGAAAGACATTGTATGCTTATCAGTTAAATTTACTAATGTGCTCACATTGGCTCTAAGAAAAGTGGTGCAAAACTGACAAGTTGCTTAACGAGTTGAACTGCATAAATTGCCATTGATCGGGTTGTGAAAAATAATAGCGCTTGTTTTACGCTAGCACAATGGATACAGACATGGCCGTATTTAGCTAGAAGAAGCGTTAGAGAGCAGGATTTTCGGAATACTGATATAACAATTTTTCATTCACATTATTGTGATGAAAATTAATCAGTATTCTGAACAGTATTACACAAACGTTCCTAACGGCTTCTTGAGAGGTCGTCCTTTGACTAGTCAGCGATGGACGCTTAATATAAAATGCGTTAATATATAGAGAGTTGCATGAAATAATTTGTTGGATATTCTACCTCAATCGAGACAATACAAATCTGTAACTGCGCCCGCATCGATGGATAAAATTAAGTGATGGAGACTCTCACGATGTCTGCCAGTGTGTTGAACACGTCAGGAACAATTTTAACATTACACAATAATTCTCCTGCTTCACGCATAAGAAACAGATTCATTGCGTATGAACTCGGCATGAACAGCAGATCGAATGACGTTGCACGATTTTACACATTTCAGGAGTTGGTTTCCCTTCCCTTGTGTATTCCTTTGTCTATCAAACGTTCATACAAGACCTTCCGAAGTGCCCCTGTCCACGTGGAAGCCCATCAAAGTGAAGAGTTATTGCGAGTGTTTTGGCTTCACGAGCTACCTCAAATACAATCGCATGTTCCTGTTTACAAAGGCAGTGTACAGGTTCCGCGTAACTTGGTTGGCTTTCCAGTAGTCATGGCACCAGAAAACACGCTGTGCAATTGGTATCATTGGGCTGCTGCAGGT